>JAODPA010020195.1:0-13037 GCA_025585075.1 Nepenthes mirabilis | reverse complement strand
TAATACATAAAGGTAATAAATATTTTAATCTAGAACTTTGTACTAAAAACTTAGAACCAATTATGCAATCAAATATATGTAAAAAGAAAATAGAGTCCAATGTAAAAATACCACACATTAGATCACATAAAAATAATATTAGATTTTCTGTAAACAAAGCATTATCATGCCATTCATCCAATTATTTTTCATATTTTAACAAAGAAACTTTTTGCATATCAAAAAGCCAAAATGATTTTATTCACCATCTTATTTATCAAAATATGCATATTATTTTACACAAAGAAATAAAAGATTTTACTTCTGTACGATGGTAAACATATTTTGACACAGAATAATTTATTGAATCACATATTTTAGATATTTTAATAGAAGAATTTTTATAGGAAATTATATCTCCTAAAGGAAAAGAAAAGGACATTCCATCTCCTTATACTCCAGTAAAGCAAACACCAAAATAATCTGTCCATGATTATGCAATGTCTAAACCACAAATTATACCAACCTCCAATAGATACACAACCTTACGTGAAATTTCACCACTAAATTTCAAGGAAGCTGTCACTCCCACTTCCTCTTCTACTCAACCAGCTCCTACTTCCAATGATAACCATTATATCACCAAACTACTCAAACTCCATGTTGCTCTTACCTCTTACTATCAAAAATCGTTATTGAATGAGCTCATTACCTTGACAAACAAAATGTTTTATCCTAATTGTTTATACCAAATTGCAGATGTTTCTAAAACCCAACAGTATTATGAATTAATCTTAATTGATTCCGGTTCTGTTGAGATCAAACATCACCGCAATTCTCGAGACAATACCATCACCTTTTCTACTATCAAAATTAAACATGTCAAACTTCCCCAAGACGTTAGACTTAACACTTGGGATGCTAAACTTTTTTCTGTTCATTATCAACCAAAAGGATACAATTACCAAGATTACAAAGAAACATGGTTTAATGCTTTTTACCTCCGGTCATACACTCATTCATAGTTTATCCGATTTGACAAAACCTGTCCAAAACTATTACCAATATGGTTTACAGAATGGTGAATTTATTTCGGAGTACTACCAGTTCTTTATCCAAGCAGTATTAACAATGCAAGATGCATTATGAAGAATTACACAAAGATATGTTCTTACCACACAGAACAATCAATTTTCATATTGATTATGAAGTCCCATGAATTATATCATGGCACTTTACTTGTCATCAATATTGTGAAGATCTACCATTAGCAATTCAAGATATTCCTCTCTCTATTATTCGAGAATTTAGAATCAAATGGTGGGATAAGTTCGATTGTGTCATGATCAACTATACCCAAATTGATGCTGACTACAAGAAGAACTAAGCTTTAACCCAGACTATAAAAATTACCTTAAAAATCTTACCAACTACACCAATGCAATATATTCTAGAACACCCAGTTGTACCAAGTACTTCAAGGCCAAAACCAAGAAGTCCCCAAGTTGTTGGATCTCCAACTTTATCTGTCTCCTCCAAACGATCTACTAAAGCTAAGAAGCAAATGGAAGCTTAGAATGCCCAATTAGATACAATGATAGTTCAGATGGCCCAAATGCATCAACAACTCTCAAAGCAAGTTCAATACTTTAAGACCCAATGAGCTGATATTTCGGATGATGATCAAACATCAGATTCATCTACACAACCACCATCATGTACTGCTAGTTTACAGCTCCATATGTAGCTGATTATGCCTAAGATCCATTCAGTCTCTGAATGGCCTCATAAAAAAAAATCCTAACATTTGTGTTAATTTGCAGGTACAAGTTACTGTCCAAATTTATCATCAGCAATTTGGCAGTATATGTGTCAAGAAAAATAAACCAAGATTCAAAAAAGGCATGTTCGATTTACACCATTTTAATATCAACAGCCAAAACCAAATTTATAATTAATATTTTATGGGATAAAGATTCCTACTACTCCATTGATAGAAGGACTCTTCACAGAAGGACTCTTCATATGGATAGACATATTCCATTATTAAATATCAAGAATCAAAAGAAAATACGGAGCTGAAATTCTACAAAATATTTCTCAAGAACTGTATGCAGAAAATACATTCAAAGAAGAAGATATTTTGACGTTCAGAACTCTTTGATATGCAATTCACTGTGCATGAAGAGAAGAAACGTTCGTGCAATCACTATGCAGACACTATACAGACACTATACAGTACTATTCATCAAATTGACCAATAATAGAATTGTCTTCATCAACAAATAAGGACAAATTAGCAATTATGATGAAGATGATGCAAAATAAAATTGATTCCTGGCAATTATGCTGACAATGACACAAAATAGAATTGATTCTGATAACGACGAAAAACAGAATTGATTCTGACAAAGACGCAAAACAAAATTGATTCCTAACAATTATGATATTCCTGATCAAACGACTCAGATTCTACTCAACAATCAACGATGCAGATTATTCAAGAACATCTATGTGACGGATCAGATCATTCTCCATCGAATAATGTAAGGGCCTAGATTTTAAAACGTAGAAAATTCAAATTATTGAGTCAATATAATCTGGTCAACGTAAAAGGTTAACCGGAAGGCGTGATCCAGTTAACATAAAATGTTGACCGGAAGGTGTGATCCGGTTAACATAAAATATTAATCGGGATCCGGTCAACGAAAAAGGTTGACCAAAAAACGTGAATGGAAGGAAGGACGGAGTGGCTTGTGTATTGGAGGCTGGAGTAGTTTATGGGAAAGCCGAATATTGATATCCGGTCAACAGGTGTTGACCGAAAGTCGGTAGAAGTAATTGAATTTGTTTACATGAGAAAGCTAAATCCTGTTAAGTTCAATGAACCAAGAATTAATTGAGAAATCTAAATCCTATTAAGTTCAGTTAACTAGGAATTAATGAACTCCTTGAAAATATAAAACTATAAATGATCTAATTAATAAGAAAACTTTTTGGAAATATAAAAGCCATAAATAAGAAACATTTCCCCTTGGATTGCCAATCATTAATAATAAAATATTACCCCTGTATTGCCAATTATTAATAATAGTTATCAAACCCAAGGCCTATAAATAGGGACTAGAGGAGTAAGAAAAAGGCATGCAGTAGAATCTCTAGTAAAGAGAAGCCAAAAGATCAAGGCAAAGTAGAAGAAACCCAAACAAGAGTAAAGATCAAAGCAAAGTGAAGAAACCCAGACAAGATACTCACTCCTATTTTTAAAGTTCATGTTTATGCATGTTTTCTACGTAAGTATATGATATTCTTATGAAATTATGTATGTATGATATTTGTTCTGTTTCTGTGAATTATCGTTCTTAATCGCATGTTTAAAAGAAACCCTGGTATTCATGGTGTTAGATTTTATTCTGTTTGAAGTATATGTTTGATTGTCGATCTATATGAACTCTGATAATTAGTGTTTAAAGAAAAGACTTCTAACTTTTAAGAATAAGAGCTTCGGATTTTGAAGAACTCTGACTTTTAGAACTACGGACTTTAAATGGAAATGAACTCCAGTTTTTAGAACTCTAGATTTAAAGGAACTCTGGCTATTTGATCTTCGATTTTTAATGGAATTAGAACTCCGATTTTTGAATTACGGCTTTTGTTGAAAAAGAGCTCCGGCTTTTATGAATAAAGAACTCCGACTTTTAAGAACTTCAGATTTCAGAAAAGAACTCTGTTTTTTTTAAAAGAACTCCGGCTTTTGGAACTCCGTCTTTGACAAAAGAATTTCGGCTCTTGGAACTCCGGCCTTCTGTTTAAAAAGGAACTCCACCCTACTTATATGAATATGGAACAATGCATGTAATCCGGACAGCAAGTGGAACTCCACGACTTTTGACTTCCGAACTATGAGGTATTGCCATTAAAAGACATGAACTAAGAATCGAGTTTCCATTAAACTTACTGTTAAAGATGGATGAAGGATATTAGAGTGACACTCGAGGATTGCCTCCTGGGCCACGGGAGGGAACTTTTGGTGGCATAAAACTTTTGGACTACGACCCCGTATGTCGGGTTAAAGGCATTACCTCCGGCCCCGGGGAGCATAATGAGGGGATACGGCCTTAGGTTGTGGGGTTACACACAACCCGTCCTCGATGTTGTCCGCTCCCATCTGGTCCCTAAAGATGATAAGAATTTTTAATGTTTTATGAGCTTTCCGAAGACAAGATAAGAAGAAAAAGAATAAGGAAATTTCCAAACTGCAGAAGAAACGATATGATTTCCGTATGCTAAATTATGTTTTGATTCCGCTTATGTATATGCTTATGTTTTCTGCATGTGAGTATTTTGTTGGGCTTTGTTGCTCATTCTTGCTATTTTCAGATGAAGAAAGGCTTATGGAGGACGAAGTTGAGTAAGGCCCTATGAAGTAGCTAGACGATATAGATGACCGGAGCTGATCTATGAAGAGCTTAATTTTATTTCCTTTTAATGTTTTGAGAAGGCTTGTAAAATGATTCTGCTGTTTAAAGCTCTATGGATGTTGTTATTATATTTCCGTGATTTCTTTTTGGTTAATGTCATCGAAAGGTTTAGTGAGCATCTCAGACTTCCAAGCCCGGCTAACCTTAATGTTGGCCGGCCTGGTGTGAAAATTAAAAATCGGAATGCCAGCTCTTACAGTTCGGCCTCAGTCACAGTATCCTGTGTAAGAAAGAAAAGTAAAATTTTTATGTCCATTAATATTAATTATCTTTTTAAGACTAGACGACGATTTTATATTAGAATAAAGCCGGTCTGTCACAAATAACCTCCGTCAATAGTGACACAAACTAATAACCCATAATTAACCTATGGATTCTACAGAAATGTTGGCAGAGTTTCCTCTACAATTGGACGAAAACTAAAAATATAACCTGCTCAAATATATCCTGAACAACTACACATCTAACAAGGGGCTTGACACAAAGCCTACAACACAACAAACAAGATCACAACAACTATCGTATCACCCATGACTCCAATACAGTACTCCTATCTACCGTATAAGATCTAGAGAGATGCCATCTAAAATGAAACAAAGCTCAAAACATCAATACAAACGTGGAAGCATACTATAACATCATAATCTACGGAAGCATAACAAAATCATAAAAATAACAACGGGCCACATCCATCCATGAGTGGCTGCTACAATCCATTACAACAAGAGCACCGAATCTTCAAAGCACTTGACGTCCAGCTAATCTCTTCAAGTAAGTCTCTCTCCTTGCTCTAACTATCAGGCGCCGACTAAGCGTTTTCATCTGGAAGGAAAAACAACAAACAGTAAGAATGAGCTTACAGCTTAGCAAGTATAATCATAAACACATCTCACATACATATACAAGAACTGAAACTGGGAGGATACAAGGAATCTCTATAAACATGAATCAGGAGAAGAAACAAGAAACATCTTGAATCACTGGATTCACACGGTTCTCACGATTACATCGATTGGACATTATTCATTTTCATTATTACATCATCTTTGCGTACTCGAGCTAGTAGACTGTACTAGCGAACGATGCGAGAGAACGAGGAAAGGAATGTGTTCGCTACACATTTTAAAGCCATGGCTACATTTTATGTCTGCGGCACTCGACCATCGGTTGCATCTGCTATGCAACACACAATGAACGACTACATCTCCACTATGTAGCGTTCCACCAACGGCTACATTTTAGGCCTGTAGCACTCAGCCCACACGCCCCATATCGCCCGGGGACCAGGACAATCCTCGTTCTTCCACAGTAGTTTCCTAAAGCGTACCACGAACATCACCCGCTCCCACGAGCGGCCAGAATACGTGGCCAAGTATTCCTTAGGTTCACACCGCGATGTACATGGTATGCTAAAGAATACTACCCCTGTGAATCATGGTCCTAGTTTCAAGATTAGTTTTCACACTTGGAGAGGGAAATCCACATTTGCCACACATATTCACAACTCGGGAAAACTCATTCCCATCACATACATCTCCAATTGGGAGATTATTCCATCACACACATCTCCATCTAGGAGATCATATTATCACAAAGCACAATATGGATTCCCTTCCATTCACTGGCTCGGTTCACAACCTTTTGTAGGACTCAATTCCCTTATTCACAATCTATGGGACTCAATTCCCTTACTTACAACAAATCATTCCAAATTTACGAGAGAGATTAGATTCCTTACCTCCGATGAGCACATATCACTTTGAAACCTCCGGGACTCATTCCATTGCTTCCAGTACATGGATACACATTTCGGAGCTTACATTTACGTTTAAACAGTTAAACATTACTTCAATAACAATTAGAGGCATAACAGATACATTTCTCATTTCTTTTCGGGTGAACACATTTGGGAACACCCGGACGCCGTAAACGGTTCGGTGCTTGTGAGATCGGACATCCGGTGGTCACGTACGCACAATTGGTACACGATGATTCATATTTGAGCTCAATTTAACATAATACGATGATGGAAGCATGCAACTATCCTTTCATTTTCGGATAAACAATAACCAAGGACTTTAAGGCTCCTGGATGTCATGAATGGGTCAAATCTTGCGAAACCCGACATCCGGTCGATATGTACATACACTTGGGATATGGGGATTCATAATCTAGAGTCCTTTCAACATTTCACGAAGGTGAAATCATGTAATTTCCACTTTGGGTCTCGGGTGAACAGTGTCATGGCCAATTTAGAGGGCCCGGACACCACGATCGGGTCAAAACGTGCAAAATTGAACCCACGGCTGGCATATATACATCATTGGGATGTGGGGATTTACATTCCGAGGTCAATTTCATGATACACGGGAGGGAAACGGGAAAATCCCCAATTTTCATGGGTTAGGGTTTCGGTGAAACCAACCCGGGCAGATCGAACACGATTCAGACAAACAACTCCATGTTCTTGGAACTCAAGGCATGGGCTTCATGATTCTAACATTCACGATGGGTATCGACACAAAATACCCAACAAAATCAAGCAAAACATCGAAAGAGAACGAGAGGTGAGTATGAGAACACTTGCCTCGACGGTGCTTTCACCTTTATAACTTGCCTCGATCTCCTCCTTTCTCTCACTAGGATCGGCACCCTCTCTCTCTCCAAAACCCTAAACCGAGCAAAAAATGACGAGGAGAAGGCAGGGCGTGACTTTTATACTGCGCCACCACTCGAGCGGGCAGCGAGAGGCCACAGTGCTGACTTTCCCCACTCGAGCGCGGCTCAAGCGGCCAGCAGGCGGGGCCGATTCTAGTTTTTCTACTCGAGCTGAGCTCGAGTGGACAGTGGGCACAAGCCTGCTGGCAGTGCTTCAGTAGTACAAATTCAAACTTTCCTCAATTTTTCTTCCGATACCCAACCTTATTCATTTCATAGGTCTAGTATTGATCATTAGCATACTAATCACCTCATCATTATCAAGTTTTTAAACCCAGAACCTCACAGTCTATTTAAAGACGTGCTCAAGACAAGTGAAAAAATAGGCGTAAAAACAGAGAGCTTAGAGAGCTCATAGAAAAACCCTTCTGAAACCCTCCTTATTTTCTTTGTAATTTTCATTTCCTTTCTTTGTAAAATTTCCTTTCTTTGTACAAATTTTCTTTCTTTTTGTACCAACTTCTGAAGTATGTAATCAACTTTCAATCAAAGTCCAGGAATTTAATTCAGCATTATTCTGGTATAATTCTGTTCTTCTCTTTACGTGTTATTTTGTACTTACGATTTTAAAATACGATCCTGTATACAATCATGGATACTGTTTGCTTTGGGCCTGGAAGCCCTCACGGTTTTCCTCAAAATGCATCCACGAAGGTAAGGGCCTCCACGCCTTATTCCTTATAAGCGCTTCAATGGCTCCTTCCAAAACCGATGTGGGACTCTCTCTCTCACGGCCCTGTCTCTGATACCATTCAGGACAATCGTGGATACTGTCCGCTTTGGGCTTGGAACTGTATGCAGGATCGTATTTCAGAAATCATAAGTACAAAATAACATGTAAACTAGAGAAGAACATGATTATACCAGAATAAGGTTGAATTAAACTGCTGGACTTTGATTGACGAAGTTGATTACATACTTCGAAAGGTGGTACAAAGAAAGAAAATTTGTTGAAAGAAATAAAATTTGTACAAAGAAAGGAAAGCAAAATTTACAAGAAAATAAGAAAGGCTTTAGAAAGGATTGGCTTCTGCTAAGCTTTTTAAGCTTTCGTTCTAGTTCTCTTTCAAGTTCTGCCTTCAACAGATTCAAGAAAGGCTTTAAATAGATGTGCTTGAATAATTTGTACCGTTGATTGTTGAAATAATTGAGTAGAATCTGAATCAATGATTATTAGCCCCATAATTGCCAAGAATAAATTCTGTTTTGCGTCATGTCATCATAATTGTGAATTTTTCTTTAGATGTGATAAAAAAGCATTTTCTGATTACGATGGTTTTGTTAGTTGTCGTCGGGCAATTTGATGAATAGTGCTACATAGTGTCTGTTTAGTGTCTGCATAGTAATTGCTTTGACTTTTTGCTTTTTGATGCATAATTGCATTACAGCATCTGGTACAAACGTCTGAGCTTCTTTATTTTGCATAATTGAAGCTTGTCTACAGCACAATCATTTGGTTTTTTTTTAACAACGGAACGTACTAGTAAAAGTAAAAATATTGACACAAGATGCACAGAATAGAGGTAAATCCCATGAGCCAAATAAATGATGTGGGCCAAGACATTAGGCTGGTGTTTGGGTTAATAAATTATATCGGTAGAGATAACGGGCTGTTATAAAACTAAGCCAATGGCCATTACTGATAAGAAATCTAGTGAGGATTGGATTGGATTCATGAAGAATAAGGTTTTGGACTGATTTGTTAAGAATTTGAATCCAGAAAGGCCGTTTTAGGATCCAGATAATAATATATTGTTGTGGTGTAATTTTTATGAGAGAAATTGTAAATGCATAGGTGGATTGTGTTTGCCATTTATAGATATAAAGACCATAACTGCTCCAATCTGAAGAGATCCATGTTTGCTGAGGAAGTTGGATATCCATGGTGGTACCGTCTGTTAACTTGAGAACAAGAATATTTGGTTTTGTGTGAAAATGATCATATAAGAAATATAACTCATGTGATGGTAAGAAAACGTAAAGATCTTGTCAAGGAAACCATGAGCCATGTAAAGGTTCTGATTGAAAGTGATAATAGTCCTTCCATGTTCGAGTATGATCAGAAAACCTGCTGATCCCTTTGGTGCTAAAATATAGTAATAAGCCGTCATGAAAAAATTGTCCAATATTAATGCCATGTTCTAAAATAAGTCCATGTCCATAATTGGTATAGGCATCTTGTTGAAATAAATATTGTAAATCCTCTGAGATTAGCACCATATGCTACGTATTCAGTGCTAGATTGATAATATATAACCAAGGTGCATACGTCGTTGCAGTGGGTATGCAAAGTAGTAATCCATTGTTGCTAGATAAAACCCGAAACCAGTGAGCATAGATATGACTGATTGAATCCATTGGTAGTATCATATCTCCTATGGAAATAAAATTTCATCGTCTATTATATTTTGGTTGTAAAAGATAGGCTTCATCATCTTTAATTGAGGCATAATAGGAATGGTATTTAAGAAAATGTGTTTCGGAAAGTAAAGATAGAAAGGATTTAGAAAGAGAGGAGAATTTGAATAAGGCTTTGACAGGAAGCCATGGAAAGATTTCATAAAATTGATCATAAGTGAAGAAGGGTATCGGAGTTTGTTTAGCTTTTCGAGAGGAGGTTTTCCTTTTCCTTGGTATGATGTCCGAGTAAAAATTCTCTTGTCAGGAAATCTGGTATAGAATTAGAAGAGCCTTTAATAAATTCTATGTCAAAATAAAAAAACAGATAAAATAGCTTGCCAACATGCAAAAATTTGTTTAGAAATAAGATTTTTAACATCTTTTTGTAAAATATCTTTAGTAACTTTGCAATCTATTTTTAAAAGAAATTTCTTATTGTATAAATCATCTTGAAATTTTGATATATATAAAACAATGGATAAAATTTCTTTTTTAATGGTTGAATAATTTTTCTGTGCTCCTAACCATAATCTAGAATGAAATCTAACTATTTGTGTATGTGCATTTGAATCTAATTTTTGTCTAAGGATGCCGCCATATCCTATGTCAGACGCATCCATTTCAACAATAAGTGATGCACATGGATGAGGTATGCCTAAATATGGTAAATGTTGAACTTGTTGTTTTAAAGTTTTAATAATAGTAGTATGCTCATTAGTCCATGCGAGAGGATTCTTTTTAAGTCTTTTAAATGATGGTTCACAAATCTGTCTGAGTTTTGTGACAAAATCAGAAATATAATTTAAACATCCTAAAAATCTTTGTAATTGAGTTTTGTCTTTTATTTCATCAGGAAATTTATTAGTAAATTCAATTGATTTTTGAATAGGAGTTATTATATGTTGATAAATATTAAATCCTAAAAATCTTATTTTAGTTTGAAATAATTTGATTTTAGGGGAAGAAACCTTTTTTTTATTTTTGGTAAGTAAGTATTTTGAATTAAAGGGAAGAAAATTACACAAACTATGCTTTATCACCAAGTATTTTGACTTGGTGTTAAAGTATAAAACGGTAGGGTATACCCCGAGCAGCTGGTACATCAGATGATCAACAAGAAAAAACACACAAAAGATAGATCCTCCAGGAGGACAATGTACAACAGAAACAAAATATTATATAACACATGATCAAACGAATGATCAGCTTCTTCTAGACACAACTAATCAGCCAATCAGATGTCAAACAAACCATCCATCGCAGCACAGACCAGCAGGCGGAAGCATGAAACCCCATCCTTCGCCGCAAATGCAGCTGAGTCAGGCATGGAATCAGCAACCTCTGTATCGCAGCTCATTTCTATTCTTCACATTTGAAGGATGCAACCAACCGGCAGCTGCTCCCTCAACTATGTAAAATAGAGGCCTGCATACTACTTAATCAAAGACCAAAGCGAACAGCATTATACGATGAAAAATAGAGGACCAAATCATATACAGATGGGCCCACAGCAACACACTCTGCATTCTGCAATACAGCAACACAGTCACTGGTTCTGCAATCTGCAACACAGCATCACAGCAGCGCAGCATTCAGCACCTCATCATACAACACGGTAAACTTCAAGTCCTTCACAACATATGCCCATCCCCCAGCTCCTACCAGCTGAAATGAATATGCAAAAGGCTGTCCCAGGCAGAAGGCGCATCCAAATCCTTTGCCAGCAACCACCACTATCCCAGATCAGCCAATTCGAAAAAAACAACGAAGCCTCAGCAAGCCGAACTCTATATTCCACCTGCGGATTTTATCATCACCAAATAAATCATCATGCCCGCCAGACAACATAACCAGCACCTATCCCAGCTTGGCAACAAAACAAGACCTCCAAGAATCCCAGAATCTTTGGCCTGGAAACCATACGGTTACATTTAGTAGCCCAATAGCAGGAAAAAGATGCTGAAAATTCCAGTAACAAAAGACAATGTGACTGCAGGATTGCAGTGTATAAACACCTAGGCATCTAATCCACATAATCATGTCACCAACACCATAATCTCATCAAGATCAGGCATGAACCGCAGACACCGAGGCAAATTCACGCAGCTTCCACTCAGCAGATGAGCAGCAACATCAGGCATTCACCGAGGCCTCATCCGCACTCTTATGCCCAAAGAACCCAGGCAGCAAGACAACAAACATCCATATTGCTTAACAAGCACATCAGTAAATCTGCTGTGGGCAGCAGCATCAATAGGGACAAAAAAACTACCAGCATTAACAGGCAGTCAAAAAGGCTATGAGACTCTCCTAGGCAGCAGAAGAAGCATATTAATTCTTGTCTGGAGAGCCATTTGGGATCTTTGAGGCTTTTTTCCGTTTCCTCTTAGATTTGGTTTGGCTCCAATTACCGCTCGGCCCAATGTGAACTGGTGTGGGATGCACCTCCAACTCACGACGCCCTACCAACTTAGGTGAGTGGAAAATTTGGAGTCCCGCCACTAATTCATCCAAATTGCCAAAGGAATCAAATTGTGAAACTGATATCAAGTTCAGTAAGGAACTTAGAAATTCAAAAATAATCTACTTCTCTTCCGGAATTAAAGAGTCAATATTTGGATGAGCAAGCACTGATAACCTAAGGGCTTCAAAAGGAGCACCCACCGAGCAGAGGAGTTGTGCCTCCTCAAGTGGAAAGGATGATTTGAACTCATCCCTAGTTTGATCAGATAAGTTGCACAAACATTTTTAGGGGAAGAAACCACTAATCCATTATGCTTAATAATATTTAAAATTTGATATAAATGTTTAAAATGTTGATCAACTGTTTTAGAAAAAACTAAGACATCATCAATATAAACTTTAATAAATTGGGTATATAGATTAAATATGTGATTTATAATATTTTGAAATTCAGATGGAGCATTTTTTAAACCAAAGAGCATGACATCCCATTCTTAATGTCCAAAAGGGACAGTGAATACCGTTTTATATCTATCTTTTTTATTAATTTGGATTTGCCAAAAGCCTGATTTCATGTCAAATTTGATAAAAAATATTGACATTATATAATCGATTAATTAAATCTCTTTTATTGGGTATTAGATATCGAATTCATTGGAGAGCTTTATTAAGTGGTTTATAATTAGTTACTAATATAGGAACACCTCTTTCAATTTCAACATTTTTTATAACATAAAAAGCTGAACAACTCCAAGGTGATTTTGATGGTCTAATTATTTTTTTTATCAAGAAGATCTTAGATTTTTTTTCTTACAATATTCTAATAATTCTTGATTCATCTGGATAGGTCTGGCTTTAGTAGGAATTTGAGTTTCTGTAAAATCTTTTTCATAAGGTAAGTCTACTTGATGTTGTTTTCTATTCCAGAAGACATTTGGTAAATTTGAACATACTTTATTTTCAAAAATTTATTGTAATTTTTTGATTTTTGTTTGT
>JAODPA010020184.1:0-13035 GCA_025585075.1 Nepenthes mirabilis | reverse complement strand
AAATATTTTCAATAAATCTAAATATAAGCCAATATCAAGAAATGAATAAAAGGTTTTAATACTAAAAATAAAAATTTTGACACTATTTTTCAAGATAAAATTCTTATTTTGGTTTAGAATTTGTGTTATAAGGAATTCTTGCATCATATTAGAAATTGATGGGTAGTGGATACGCAAGGCTCAAGGATAAAACCCATTTCCATAAAATGGGTTCGCATTCCTGAAAAGGCCCAAAAACCCCATGCGGCCCAAGAGGCTGATGTGGCGGAGGAGGTCTAAGAGGCCCAAAGGCATGGGGGCTTGTCACAGGAAGAACGCTCAGGATCCAAGGATGCTAGCTCAGAAATGATGCCCCTAAAGGCACGCGCATCTTGCAACACGTAACATACACAGAGAATGACGGCTTTCGATGCACACGTGATGTGATGTCTCGCAGAGCCAGTCTGCGTGTTCGTAATCTTCCTGACACGGCAAAGTGGATTTATAGAGTCGATAGTAGGGCTTTCTTCACACACCAACCCCCACGTGGTAGCTCCATGTAGATGATTTTAACTACTATATAAGCATTCATTTTGTACCTATCAAAGGATCCAAAATTTGAAATCCTGAACTCGTGTGTTTACACACTAAGAGAGAGGAAGAACAAAGTGACCATGCTATGTTGTAGAGAGAGAAAAAGAGGGCTTGCATTGTAAGAGTAACTCCAATGAGTTCACATACGCTAGTTCTCAGCCTATTGTACTTGTACTTACACATAGTGGAAGAAGTTCTCAGAACAAAATCCCATGATTTTTTCCTCTTGTTCAGTTGAGGGCTTTTCACATAAAAATCTTACACAACACATTCTCTCTCTCTTTTCTATCCATGTACATACTATTTGGTATTGTTGTCGGATTCTCGTCCCTATCAGAGTAAGGATCTAAGGACGCAATATTTGGTACCGTCTGTGGAAAACGATTGAAATTCAGTTTTCTATGATTTCTAAAAGTTTTTCATAAGCCAGAAAATGAACACGAGAGCACAAGTCAGTACCTTTGTAGGAGATGTTGCCTCATATGGCAACGGTCCTACCGCGTGTGTCAGGATAGAAGATCATCCTTACCCATACGTACAGGCGCTGGTAGCAAGGATGAACGATATGTCCAAAACCGTCCAAACCTTCTACTCGAGAATAGACGAACAGCTCAAGAGAATGCCTTCCAAGGCTTCTCAGACCGCGACGTCCCAGAACAGGGGGAAAGGGAAGAAGAACAGTAGCAAGCTGGCCAGCGAACATGAGGACTCAAGTTACCTCGAGCAGCAAAGTCCCACAATGATTGGAAGGTTTCTTAGGTTCTTGGACCCAAGAGAAGAGCCCGGAGAGGTGAAATCCTCGATCCATCCACAACAACTAGGAGCCCGCTGTCCAAGGGGCAACTCCTCGTGACAAAGCCCCTCCCAGGGTTAGGGGCCGCCTGGAGCCTCAAGTGGTCCAAGACCCCTAAGAGTTGAGGAATTACCTCAATAAGGAAATGATAGAGGCTCCACCTCATGTGGAGGAGAAGCTGGAGAAAGTGTCTTAGCCAATCTCCATTTACAGCGGAGATTCGGACGAGGCCATTCCCCCCAAAGTTTAAGATGCCAAACTTTGACATATACGACGGGAGCATCAATCCCATGGACCATCTCGATCATTTTTGTGAGCATTTGAGCCTCCAAGGCTTGGACGAGATGACCATGTGTCAATACTTCCCATTGACACTTAGAGGGGACGCAAGAATGTGGTTATACAAACTGCCAGTAAATTCCATTCAATAATTCAATGAGCTAGCAGTAAGTTTCCTCTTATAGTTTGCCTCTAGCAGAAGGAATGAGAAGTTGCCCTGACACCTCACTCGGGTGAAGCAAGGTGCCAGGAAAAGCCCGAAGGGATTCTTGACCCATTTCATAGTCGAGGCCAGGCAAATACTGAAGCTGGTGGATGGAGTGAAACTGAAATCTTTCTTGTCTGCGTTGGAAGGAGGAGCTTTCTTCAAGCCCTTCATCCGCAAGGGTCCCTAGACCTTCGCAGAGGCCGAGCCGTCACACGAGCTTACATAGCGGCCGAAGAAACCAATGATGGAAAAAGGTCCACCTAGGTGGAAAGCTTCCCCCGAGGCCAGCAGATGGAAAAGGAAGCACGAAGACTGATAAGACTCTTAAGTGCCCAAGAAGCAGCAAAAGTCCGAGCAGGCCGTTCATAGGAAGTACAGGCCTTTAAACCTGACTCCCTTGAATGATTCGCATACTAATATCCTAATGCATATTTGGGACGAAAAATTTCTGAAGTGGCCTAAGGCGCTTAAGAACCCAGAGGGTGGTGACTAGTCCAAATACTGCCACTACTATCACAGCGGATGTCATAGTAACGAGGACTGCAGGACGCTGCAGAAGGAGATTGAAGAGTCGATCAAGAGGGGTCACCTCAACCGTTTTCTGCAAAGACCTCGGCAAGTTTCTAGAATAGCAAGGGATGGTGAGGCTGACCCACCAAGGAACAGGGTGGCCACCACGATCGTGAACATGATATCGACTTGCTTGGTCGAGAGAGGCACTCGGGAGGACCCAGCGAAAAGAAAGAAGAAACTTAGGGTAGAATCTTGGGATGAGGTTATTAATTTTAGTAACAAAGATATGGCCCATGTAACTTTCCCAATTCTGACCCTTTGGTTGTAAACGTATGCGTTTCTGATGGAGCATTAGACTTCTAAATGAATGAGTATTTATTGATAATGGAAGTTCAAGAAATTTGCTTTACTTTGATACCTTTTTTAAATTAGGACTCACGAAAAGCCAGATGGTGACTACCGAAGGACCCCTCTATAGACTGGACAATGAGCCAGTATTAGTACAGGGAATCATCCAGCTCGAGGTCACATTAGAACATATTTGAGGACAGCAACCAAGACCCTCTTGTTCTTGGTAGTAGACCTCCAGTCTGTCTACAATGCTATCCTCGAACATCCTTGCCTGGCCACCTTCAAAACCGTCACCTCAATCCCACATCTGAAGGTAAAGTTTCCAATGCCATGCGGGATTGGGAAGTCCTCGGGGATCAATTGGCCTGACAGACGTGCTACCTGGCGCAAGTCACACAAACGCCACTTCATCAGCCTATTGAAGACTTGGATTTCTGTGACAAAATAATATTGCAATAGGCCGAGTTTGGAGAAGCCATCGGCCGAATCCTTTTGGATCCAAGAGACCCTGAGAAGTATGTCCAGAGAGGGAGTTCACTACCTCAACCCTTGCGAGACCTGCTCAACAGCATCCTATAAAAGAACATGAACATCTTTGCTTGGACACCAAACAATATGTCGGGAATATCGACTAGAGTAATGATTCACAAATTGGACCTAAATCCTAGTTATAAGTCCGTTTGGCAAAAAGGAAGTAATTATTTAGTGTAAAAGCTGGTGGCTATCTGGGAGGAGGTAAAGAAGTTCCTGGATGCAGGATTCATAAGGAAAGTGCATTATCCAGACTAGCTGTCCAACATTGTGATGGTCAAAAAGAATAAAGGAAAGTGGAGGATGTGCGTGGACTTCACAGATGTCAATAAAGCATGCTCAAAAGACAGCTTTTCCATACCGAGGATGGATTCACTTGTAGACTCGACATTCGGCCATGAGCTCTTAAGCTTCATAGACGCGTACTTGGGCTACAACCAAATAAAGATGTGTCCCGAGATGAGAAACACACATTATTCATGACGGACCAAGGGATATATTGTTACAAAGTTATGCCCTTCAGCCTTAAGAATGCTAGTGCAACTTATTAGAGGCTTGTGAATAAAATATTTGGAGGCCTGATTAAAAGGAATGTGGAGGTCTACGTGGACGACATGCTCATCTAAAGTAAAATAGCTGACCACCACATCCGAGATCTCGATGAGACCTTCAACGTCCTAAGAGCATACAAGTTGAAGCTTAACCCGGCAAAGTGTACATTCGGAGTGACATCTGGGAAGTTCTTAGGTTATATTGTTTTACGTCGAGGGATTGAAGCGAATCCAAAAAAAATCGAGGCCATCCTTGGCATGCAATCCGCTCGGACTGTGAAGGAAGTCCAGAAGCTTACTGGGAGGCTAGCAGCGCTGTCACACTTTTTAGCCAAGTCGGCCGAGAAGCACTTTCCATTTTTTAAGGCCTTGAGAGGGACAAAAACTAATAGTTTTCAATGGATGGCCGACTGCGAAAAAACCTTTTGAGGACTCAAGGGGTACCTCTCGAACTCTCCTCTGTTGACTTTTCCTTAAACTGGTGAAGAGTTGTACTTGTACCTTACAGTATCTGACAAAGCCTTGAGCTCAACTTTAATCAGTCAACAGAACGATAGACAACGATCTGTGTACTACATTATCAAGATCCTGACTGACGTTGAGACAAGGTATTCTTATGCAGAAAAGATGCTCTGGCGCTTGTGTACCCTGCATGGAAATTTGAGGTTGTACTTCCAAGCACACAAAGTAATCGTCTTAACCGACCAGCTCTTGAGAGCGATTCTGCAGAAGCCAAAAACATCGGGACGATTGGTGAAGAGGGCCATTGAGTTGGGTGAGTTGACATAGAGTTTCGTCCGAGGCCTGCTTTAAATGGTCAAGTCTTGGCAGACTTTATTCTCGAAACAACAACCCCAACTTAAGACTCCTCGGACACTTGTCATACTGAAGAACCATACAACCTAGCTATTTGGGCTCTACTTGTAGACAGCTCATCAATGAAGGATGGTTGTGGAGGTGGTGTTTTGTTGAGGATGCTTGAAGGGTCAGAGATAAAGTACTCGATGGTCTTCGGGTTCATAGCAGCCAACAACACCGCAGAGTACGAGGCCCTACTTGCTGGACTACAGTTAGCAAAGGAGGACAGGGACTACCGAAGGACACCTCTATGGATTGGACAATGAGCTAGTATTAGTATAAGGAGTCATCCAGTTAGAGGTTACATTAGGAGCCTATCTGAGGACAGCAACTAAGACCCTCTCATTCTTGGTAGTAGACCTCCCGTCCGTCTACAATGCTATCCTTGGACGTCCCTGCCTGGCTACCTTTGGAGCCGTCACCTCAATCCCACATCTAAAGGTAAAGTTTCCAATACCATGCAGGATTGGGAAGTCCTCGGGGATCAAGTGGCCGGATGGACGTGCTACCTTGCCCAAGACGCACAAGCGCCACTTCATCAACCCATTGAAGACTTGGATTTCCGTGACGAAACAACATTGCAATAGGCCGAGTCTGGAGAAGCCATTGACCGAATCCTTTTGGATCCAAGAGACCCTGAGAAATATGTCTAGAGAGGAAGTTCGCTACCTCAATCCTTACAAGACCAGCTTATCAGCTTCCTACGAAAGAACTCGGATGTCTTTACTTGGACATCGAGCAATATGTCGAGGATATCGATTGGAGTAATGGTTCACAAATTGGACCTAAATCCTAATTATAAGCCCGTTTAGAAAAAAAGAAGTAACTATTTAGTGGAAGAGCTGGTGGCTATTTGGGAGGAGGTAAAGAAGTTTCTGGATGCGGGATTCATAAGGGAAGTGCATTACCCAGACTGATTGTCCAACGTTGTGATGGTAAAAAAGAATAACGGAAAGTGGAGGATGTGCGTGGACTTCACAGATGTCAATAGGGCATGCCCAAAAGACAGCTTTCCCTTGCCGAGGATGGATTCACTTGTAGACTCGATGTTCGGCCATGAGCTCCCAAGCTTCATGGACGCGTACTTGGGCTACAACGAAATAAGGATGAGTCTCGAAGATGAGAAACACACATCATTTATGACGGACTAAGGGATATATTATTACAAAGTCATGCCCTTCAGCCTCAAGAATGTTGGTGCGACTTATCAGATGTTCGTGAATAAAATATTTGGAGGCCTGATCTGAAGGAATGTGGAGGTCTACGTGGACGACATGATCGTCAAAAGCAAAATAGCCAACCACCACATCCGAGATCTCGATGAGACCTTCAACGTCCTAAGAGCATACCAGTTAAAGCTCAACCCGGCAAAGTGTACATTCAGAGTGACGTTGGAAAAGTTCTTAGGTTACATTGTTTTACGCGGAGGGATTGAAGAAAATCCAGAAAAGATCGAGGCCATCCTTGGCATGCAATCCCCTCAGATTGTGAAGGAAGTCAAAAAGCTTACTGGGATGCTAGCAGCACTGTCATGCTTCTTAGCCAAGTCAGCCGAGAAGCACTTGCCATTTTTCAAGGCCTTGAGAGGGACAAAATCTAATAGTTTTCAATGGATGACTGACTGCGAAGAAGCCTTCTGAGGACTCAAGGGGTACCTCTCGAACTCCCCTCTGTTGATTTCTCCCCAAATAGGTGAGGAGTTGTACTTGTACCTTACAGTATCTGACAAAGCCTTGAGCTTAGCTTTGATCAGTCAGCAGAACGATAGACAATGGCCCGTGTACTATATTATCAAGATCCTGACTGACGTTGAGACAATGTATTCTTATGTAGAAAAGATGGCTCTGGCGCTCGTGTATTCTACCTGGAAATTGAGGCCATACTTCCAAGCACACAAAGTAATCATCATAACTGACTAGCTATTGAGAGCAATTATACAGAAGCCAGAAACATCGGGATGATTGGTCAAGTGGGCCATTAAGTTGGGTGAGTTCGAATAGAGTTCCATCTGAGACTTGCTTTAAAAGGTCAGGCCTTGACAGACTTTATTCTTGAAACTACAACCCTAACTCAAGACTCCTTGGACATTTGTGATACTGAAGAACCACACAACCCAGCTATCTAGACTCTACATGTGGATAGCTCATCAATGAAGGATGTTTGTGGAGTTGGCGTTGTGTTGAGGACGCCTGAATGGTGAGAGATAAAGTACTCGATGGTCCTCGGGTTCCCAGCAACCAACAATGCCGCGGAGTACGGGGCCCTACTTGCTGGACTACAGTTAGCAAAGGAGTGCTTGGCCAAGGATTTAGTTGTTTACAGTGACTCTGAGTTAGTTGTCAACCAAGTTCGAGGAAACTTCAGAGCAAATAGCCTACAACTATCCAAGTACCTCTCAAAGGCTCAAAAACTCATGTTAGCCTTTGAGAGAGCCTTTGAGAGGGTAGAAATAGTCCACGTCCTATGGAAAAAAAATGCGAAGGTGACCAACTTGCAAAAGTAGCAGCCACGCAAATAGCCCACAACTATCTAAGTACCTCTCAAAGGCTCAAAAACTCATGTTAGCCTTTGAGAGAGCCTTTGAGAGGGTAGAAATAGTCCACGTCCTATGGAAAAAAAATGCGAAGGTGACCAACTTGCAAAAGTAGTAGCCACGGGAGACCCATAGCAATATGCCCGAGGAATGTGTGAAATCCTTAATAAATCCAGTGTGGAAGATTCCGAGACAGAAATGATGTAGATATCCGAGGCGAGCAATTGGATGACCTCCTATGTAAGGTACTTGTCTGATGGAACATTGCCTGAAGACGCATAGGCAACCAAGAAAGTGAAGAAGATGGCAGGGTGGTATACTATCATGGATGATCAATTGTATTGCCAAGGATTCTCCACCCCCTACCTGAAGTGTCTCACTCCAAAAGAGGCTGATCATGCTCTCGAAAAGTTTCACCTTGAGATTTATAGATCCCACATTGGGGTCAAGAACCCAGCATTCAAGCTAATGAGGCAAGGATACTACTGACCGGCCAAGAAGTATGATGCCATGGACTTCGTGTGAAAATGCGAGAACTGCTAAGTCCACAGCAGTCTTACCTACTAGTCGCATACAGAACTTAGAGCTCTACAATTGCCTTGGCCCTTCGCGCAATGGGGCTTGGACATACTTGGGCCGCTTCCAATAGCATCTAGATAAAGAAAGTTTTTAATCGTCAGAATTGATTACTTCACGAAGTGTGTTGAGGCCTCACCATTGGCTCACAAAACTGAGCGGAACGCGATAGACTTCGTCCAACATAATATTATGTGTAGGTTCGGTATCCTAGAATGCATTGTGACTAATAACGGGACCCAATTCACCGGAAAGAGGTTCACAAAGTATTGCACCAACCTAAGGATAAGGCTGGTGCATACTTCAGTCGTGTACCCGTAACGAAACGATCAAGTGGAGGTCATGAACCGCACGATACTGCACGGACTGAAAACGAAGTTGGAGCATGCTGGGAGCTCCTAGGCAGACGAGCTACCATCAGTGCTATGGTCATACAAGACAACTCCAAGGGAGCAAACACGAGAAACTCCTTTCAGCTTATGTTATGGGGTCGAGGCAATCATCCCATTGGAAGTCGTGCTGCTAAGTCTTTGAATAGAAAGCTTCGATCCACTTAATAATATACAGAAACTTTGGGAGAACCTTGACCTCCTTGAAGAAGTCCTTGAAGAAGTCTGAGACGCAGCAAGACTGTGGACAGTGGCTTACTAGTAGAGGATCGCCCAGTATTACAATAAGAAGGTGAAGGCGTGCCAATTTGAAGTAGGAGACTTGGTGCTGAGAAACATTGAGGCCACCAGTTAAAACACTAATCGGAACAAGCTCTTCCCAAATTGGGAGGGGCTGTTCTTGGTCTCGACCATCCTCTGAAATGGGACGTACAAGCTACGCACCCAGGAGGGAAGGCTTGTCCCGCGGACCTGGAACGCCGCTCACCTCAAGAAATATTATTAATAAACTTGTACAATACACAGGTATAATAATTACATCATCTCATGTGCTTGTATCATATTTTGTTAATAAAATAATAGTTTTTGTTTAATTATTGTTTTGCATTCAATTGAGTGTTTGTACACCATCTCATAAGATAACAAGACCTAGACTGTCCCTAAGTCAAGTGGATAGGACTCCTTTCACTTGTCCCTAAAAACTCATCTATGTCTGAGTGCCCCATGAAGAAGTCGTACTAAAACTTGGCTATATCCGAGTAGCCTATTAAGAGGTCATACTAAAAATTGACTATGTCTGAGCGGGCAATTAAGAGGTCGAACTAAAACTTGGCTATGTCCAAGCGGCCCATTAAGAGGTCGTACTAAAACTCGGCTATGTCCAAGCGGTCCACTAAGGGGCTGAACTTAAAAACTTGGGGGGCTTAAAGAATAGCAAGTATGCAAAGACCCTAGAGGATAAAATGATACACTAAGGCCTAGAGGGTATAGGCACAGAAGGATCTAAGAGGAAACGTAACACAAGGAAAGAGTAACTTTCATTAATATGTATATATTGCGTACAACAAAAAAGGAAAGCAAAAACACATATACAATTATACACTAAGGCCTAGAGGGTCCAAGCATAGAAGGATTTAAGACCTCGTCCTCCTCCGAGCAGGCAATCAAGTTCGCTTCACTGTTAGCACCGGTGTTCCTCGGATGAAGCAAGGACAATGGAAACTTGAGAACCAACATCTTCACCACACGACAGCACAAAGCAATGCCATCCCAGTACTTTTGCTCCAGCACGGTCTTGAGATCCTCGGCTTTTATTGAGGTCCTGAGTTCAGCCTCCAGACGCACATTCTTGCTCAGGAGAGAAATGTACCGTTGTCGCTGGGCCTCCGATGAATCCTTAAGAGAGGCAATTTTGCTATTGGCTTCAGCAAGCTTGAACTCCGGACACTTATTCCGCTCCTCAGTAGCCTTAAGGTCTCCATGCCCACGAGAGACTGGGCAGCCTGATCGATAATTGGAGTTATTCGGCTGACCAGCTCACGAAGTTGCAAAAGGAGGGTTAGTTAGTAAAATGTTGTCTAGGAAGCAAAGGAGCTAAAGGTGAAATAGACGTGTACCTTGGAGATAAAGGGGCTCTCTGCTGGACTATCTCCTCCAAGGGCTCTAGATTCCGCCTACATTGTCGCAGTCTCCTCCTGCACCGTAGAAGCCTCAACTCTAGCCTCCGCTGCATGGGAAACTCCACAAAAATGAGGGACTGGGTGCTCAGCTGCCTCAGAATGATCAGCGACCCCAATCTCTGCTTCAATGTCTCGAGAACTCTCGGCAGCGTCCCAAGCCAGGGCTTCATCATGGACCTTAGGTGCGAGCACCATTGGATTGTAAATTTGGATTTCATGGCAAGAGAGCTCCGTAGTCTCAATGGTGGGCTCCTCTGCGGCCACATTCTCCTCGGTCTCAGCAGTCTCAGTAACTGTCGTTGGAGTCATCATCATCACTACTTCCTCAACTTGAGTCGCCCCAGCCTCCCTCACTACCTGTCCCTCAATAGTGTCCTCGGACAAGTTGTCAATCCAATCCGAGACCTCACAAGTAAAAATAGAATGGAAATCAGGCATTGGCTCATCAAGGGGAGGCTAGGCAATAAGTAATTTTGCCGGTAGGTTTGCGGGCTCAGATGGCTCCCGAGAGGACTTAGCAGTAACTGAAGGTCCGTCACCCTCAGCTCCTCGGACTGGCTCCACCCACGAAAGTCTCAACCTCCTCACAAGACGCTTAATTAGGGCGTCGTCCTCATCGGATGAGGAGGATAAAATAGTGGCCACCGGACACTTTGAAGTTTTTGTCTGGTGACTCTTCCTTGGCCGCTCGGACGGCTCATCGATCCTTAGAGATCTCTCCTTCTTCGACTTCTTCTTCTTCTTCTTCATGGGAGGAGTGGTAGGGGTGGTAGAGCCCTCAGATTGGGTGCCCCACTTGGCTCACGCCAAGTTCTCGGGTTGCAGCCAAATGTTCGTCTTTTTCTCATTAAACGTACCAAGGTTGGCCAGCACTAAGTCTGTGACCACCTTGCTAGCCACCCTCTCCTCTATGGTGGCGTCTGAGTAATACTCAGTAGCTACATTGCCCCAAATATTAGAAAGGGCCCAATTTTTGCAACCCCTAAGAAAAAGAATTTATCCTTCCACCTCTTGGTGGAATCAAGGTTTCCACCAATCATAATCGCAGACTCAAGACATGGGGTGGCAACTATCCTGTCCTGATTATCAGTGAAACAAAACATGACCTTCACCATGGAAACCTCCAACAGTTTACCATGGTAGCAAGCAAAGATGCAGAGGGACATGAGGTAGCTGATGGCGTTAGGCTACAGCCTAACAAATGGGACCTGAAGTTCTCTCATAATGACAAATAGCTCCATGGGAATAGAGAAACGAAACCCACTCTTGAGGCAGACTTCATAGATGGTGATAAATCCATCATGAGGACTGCAAGCCCTCTCATGAGCATTTGACACCACCATTGCCATCGAGTCTGGAATATTGTACTTTACACGAATGGCCTTGAGTCTGGCTAGTGAAAGGGAAGACGCACTGTCTCTCACTCCTAGAGCCATCGAAGAATCAGGAATAGCAGAGAAGACAGAGGAAAAGAAAGGAGGGACTCGTAAAGAGCGCAGAGAAAGCTTGGTGACTTAGGAGAATTTTTGAGTGCGTAAATGGAAGTAGCAGAAAAAAGGGGATTTAAACAGCTGAAATTTAAAAAACGCACCCATTGATTGCCAAGTCACGCGTCAACTCCCCATGGGATGTAGGCAATGATGACTCTTCCCATCCTAAGGTAGCAAAGTGATGCGCATTTAATACGCAAGGTTAGTGCGTTTTAAATACACCAATTGGCGACGCAGACCAACTCCTCAGATTTGGAGAAAGAGTTCGTGGACGGTGTTTTGTCAACTAATTCAATTAAACGTACGTGGACACTTGCAAAGTTTGCGCCTAAGAAAGAGAATATTCAGCCGCAGATAAGGCAACCCGAGGACTTTGATAGACTCAGACACATTTGCCAACATTAATTAGTTGACAGAATGCACCAGCATCTTGAGCTTGAAGAGAATCCTTGGACGTTTGTATCAGACGAATTATCTCAAGAAGTCCTCAAGCTTTTTGTGGTCAAATCACCGGTCTTAGAAAAATGACCCTGGACATTTGCCAAAGAAAAGAATGCGTGCCACCATCAAGCTACAGCCAGACAGTGGAGGCGGAGCAAAGATGCAAACAGACTTTTGAAGGAGAATGCCTTCATGTGGCACTTGAGGCATGTCCACGTACGGTAAACATGCCAAAGATTGAGATCCTCGAACCTTGTGGAATGGGGGGCTAGTGATGGGTAGTGGATATCCAAGGTCCAAGGATAAAACCCATTTCCACAGAATGGGTCCATGCTCCTGAAAGGTCCAGAAAGCCCCCCACGTGGCCCAAGAGGCTGATTTGGCTGAAGAGGTCCAAGATACCCAATGGCCCGGGGGCTCATCACGGGAAGAACACTCAGGATACGAAGACGCCAGCTCTGGGATGACATCCTTAAAGGCACGTGCGTCCTGTAACACACAACCTGCACAGAGAATAATGGCTTCCGGCGCATGCATGATGTGACGTCTTGCAAAGCCAATCCATGTGCACACAATCTTTCTGACACGACAAAGTAAATTTGTAGAGTTGGCGGCGGGGCTTTCTGCACATGCTAACCCCGACGTGGCAGCTTCATGTAGAGGATTTTAACTACTATAAAAGCATTCACTTTGTACCTTCCAAAGGATCCAAAATTCAAAATCTTGAACTCATGTGTGTACACACTAAGAGAGAGAAAGAGCAAAGTGACCATGCTGTGTTGTAGAGAGAGAAAGAGAGGGCTTGTGTTGTAAGAGTAACTCCAAAGAGTTCCCATATTCTAGTTCTTAGCCTATTGTACTTGTACTCACATATAGTGGAAGAAGTTTTCGCACCAAAGTCCCGTGATTTTTTCTTTTCGTTCAGCTGAGGGCTTTTCATGTAAAACTCTTACGTGTCATATTCTCTCTCTCTTTCCTATCCACGTATATACTGTTTGGTGTTGCTGTCGGATCCTCATCTTTATCAGAGTAAGGATCCGATGACGCAACAAAAATATAAGTATTAGAGCCTAAATTGAATTACTAATTATTAAAAGGAATTTTAGTTAGATTTGATTCAAAATAAATATATGCTAAATGTTCACCTTTCTTTCTGAACCAATTTTTTTTTATAACAATTTTTTTATAAGTGTCCCAATTTTTTGTAAAAGTGATACATTCCATTACTTTCATCCTTTTGAGTCCTTACACTAGAATAAGGCTTCTTTTC
>JAODPA010020173.1:0-13038 GCA_025585075.1 Nepenthes mirabilis | reverse complement strand
GTGTCCCGACTTCTCGGTTATCATACAGATTAGGGAGCCTTCGGATTTCTCATCGTTTGGAGGTGACCACGAGTTGGTCTGGTCTCTATCTCTGTAAACTTGGGACTTACACAATACAACTAATAAATAGGAGGTAAGAGGCCCGACGGGATTTCTTCCACCGAAAACATTCCGACGCTCAAGTCAGCAACCTTTCCCAATAAACGGAAAGGGGGTGCACGCTTAAAGGTGCGCGGGAATATGTTGTGAATGTATAGGAAGTGCGTGGATGCAAGAATGGGAGATTAGTGAGTAGATGACGGGAGGCCTAGCTTCCGGAATACACCGTAGCGGTTGGCTAATTGTAATGGCCCGTGTTAGGCTGGAGAAAAGCGAAAACTGGCTATGTTTTTGAGAACTTACACATGCAGGAGTGTATGTCTCAATGCTAGGCTTTGGTTCTCTCGGAGGTGAATTGATCGATTTATCTCTCCTTCCCCTGTGAGCGAGGAGGGAATTTATGGTTCCTCTATTAGGCGTCCTTGGCACCAGAATTCTTCATGTAGGGATTCGTTAGCCGCTAACTGTTGACGGTAATCACCACTGTGTCAATTGTTGCCATACAGTGGCAGACAGACCGTTGGGCGTCACAGGCTACGCTTGATTTGCCTCTTGCATTGGGATTCACCAGGGAACTGTAGGCAGCGGTGTGAGTCGCGGCTGGCAGTGCTGACCTTCTCCCCATTTGCTCGCTTCCTTTGCGCTAACTCTGTTGCCCATCAGCCACATTAATGGGTTGCAGGCGACGTCTATTGGCTGCGAGCACGGGCTGCCACGTAGGCCGTTTTGGGACGTTGGACTGGATTTACCGCATGGGCCGTTGCTTCGCGGATTGGGCTTGGAATCTTCTTGAGCCTTTGTGTTTGACCCAACATTAGCCCCCCGTACCTAGGCCGACCTGTGGTTGCGGCCTAGCATGTCCTTCTGGGTCCGATTCGTAGTTGCTCGGTTTCCCTCGAGATGCGCCAATGTTTGTGGTCTTCCCACTTCGTTCCTTCCCTAGGCGGTAGTGCAGGTTTTTCTGGCGCTGCGGTGATTCGGTGCCTGGAAAGAAAGGATTCATACGCATGAGGTTTCCCCGGGTCAGGCGCTTTCCCTTCTTTGTGAAAGACGGTCATTGGGGCGCGTGTCAAATTAACTTGTGGTAGGGCGCCAGCTCGTCTATAAATAGAGGGTACTTTCAACTGGCATGGCTCATCCCTTGGCTGATTTTTGTTGAAGCAATGCGAAGACCTTGGTGCATCTCGTTTCCAGCGGGAGTCCACGAAGGAATTGGATGGATTGGCTGGAGATCTAGAGCTTCTGCCGAAGATCGGACTCATGCCCCTTCCTCAAGCGATTCCTCATGCTCACAAGGGTGGCTCGGCCACTCTGCTATCGTCACGTGCCTCCCTCCAGGCTGTGGTGGTTCGCGGTGTGCAGGATGATCCTTGCAGAGCTATCACGGGGCTCTTTGCCTCCCGTATAGCGCGTCGCACATGGTCACCACTTCACATGAACCACTCGCCGGCTAGGGAGGAAGTAGAAAGTGGGGCTTCAGGGGGGAAGAGCAAGTTCTTTTCTTGCGTCCCTATCGGAGGTTCTTAAGCCGGGTGTTGGTTCTACCTCTGCATTTAGCATTGAGCTCGTCCACGGTGATTGTCCATCATTTGGCTACTCTGGTGCCAACGTGCTTGGGCTTGTTGGGTCACTGGCGGTGGGGTCGTGGTGACCTCATGTAGGTCACGTTCGCCAAGCATCTGGGGTAGTCGTTCGGGGCTTATCCCCTGTGCCGCTTCTTCTTCTTCTTTCTTGTATCTTTGCTATCGTAAATTTTGTACTTTATAAAGAGAGCCTTAATTAATAAAAGAAGTAGCCCTTTGTCTTTACTCTTCTATCTCATAGCATGCATCTTCTTGTACTGACTGTTTCTTTGGACCACACTTCATGGGTAATTTGCTCCTTCAGTGGCATCGCGCCCCATTCCGCACGTTTGAGTGTATTTGGGTGCTCGCAGCCAGCTTTTGGCTGGCCCTGTCCCTCGAGTCTTAGCACAGACCGTCAATGGGAGGACGCAGCAGGAGGAGACTGCTGGCGGCCGAGGCTTTGGAAGTTCAAACGCTGCGGGTGGATGTCACATCCGTCAAGCTACTCAATGCATTAACTGTGCGGGAGATCGGGGGGTATCGCGTCATAATGATCTGCCTTGGAAAAGCGCAAATCTTCAGGGGGATGCCATGTGGAAGGAATTGATTGGCTCCTTCTTGAAGCGTTTCCTTGAAAGTTTTCTAGCTATTTAAACTCCACGATTCCATCCAAGAGTTTCGCATCTTTTAGTTGCATTAAGAGCGTAAGGCAAGCGCTATTCTTGTTTCCCTTTCTTCTTTATGGAGAGCCTGTCATCCTCGTCGGAGTCCGAGTCATCCTTCGGAGAGTTTGTGAGAGATGTGTGCGCTTTGCGGATTCGTGATGACGCCACGTCTGTTGCTGTGGCCACAGGAGGTGGTGGTTCAGAGGCAATCGTTGTTGGACCGGTGAGGTTTATGCGGGCCCCACCAGGCTTTGAGAGGGAGGGCGCATCTACATCCTCGTGAGGCCAAAGGCCTAGGAGGGTGGATCCCGCGTTCCAGTAGGTAGCCCGGGTCGTTGAGGGCTGCGAGGCTAGGGTGCAGGCTCTGATCGGGGAGGTTGAGCAGGTGAGGGCTTGAGCCGCATATTTTGAGAGAACGTGGTCCGAATCGGAGGTACGGGCATCCAGGCTTGCTGATGCTAATATGCAGGCTTGAGGCCGTATCTTGGCTATTCAGGAGGAGTTCGAGCGGTTCCAGGTGCACTCTGGAGAGGAGCATGCGGGGCTAGAGGCTGGGTTGAGGTCGAGGTTCATGCCGGAGGAAGTGGCTCCTGCACTGGAAAGAAGGTTCCAGGACGGCATCTGTCTCACCCGGAGGCTAGCCAAGTTGGAGGAGCCAAACTTCCACATCGACATCCTGGACTCATGAAACTCAGGTGTCCAGACTCGCACTCCTTTGAGAGAATTCACTGCTCCGAACTCTCCAGATCTATTGAGCGCAACCAGTTGTAATCTGTGGCCGTCGACCGCCTTAAGCTGTAAAAAAGTCTATTAGTGAAATACATAATAAAACTTCTTACTTGGCCGTGCCGTTTGCTCGTACCTACATGTTCCTCCTTCTCTTTTCTCTCTATCTTTTTTTTGTTGGTTTCGTTCCCTTGCCACCACTTCTGACAACCAGGATCCTCGCATTAAATGCGGGTGTCACAACCGAGATCTGGTCAGATGGATGAGGAGATACTAATCACCGGTTTGACAAGGGGCCATGATTGCCTGACCTTTGGGTAACTGTAGCATTTCTATCGAACGGGCACGTGGCCTGATTTTCAGGTGAGGACTTCGCTTGAGTTTTCTCACGCGTTGGCGCCTTACTACCTATATAAACGGTGTCTCTGCGAAGTCCTTCCCCTCTGTGCTTTTTCATGCTTGAGATTGTAACTCATTCCCAAGTGAGTGAGATGGCCAAGAAGAAAGAATCCCCTTCCTCTTTGCGAGTTCCCAGATCGAGTAGCCACAGGGTAAATAATACGGGTTCTGTTTTGACTACAAGCACCATTGCTACCCTGATTGTCGATTATGGCATTCCTCCGGACATGTCGTATCGCGCTCCTAGCTTGGACAGTAGGGCCCACACCCCTCCAGTGGGCTTCGTTACCGTTTACGAGTATCATTTGAAAGAGGGGCCCCGCTGCCCCACGCTGTGCGAGCTGACTGCCCTTGTCGAAGCCTTGGGCATTTCGGTGGCGAGACTTCACCCGAACGCTGTCCGCTACCTGGTTTCATTGTACATCTTCGCCTGCCTGCATTTTGTATCCTTTGATGCAACTACGACGAAGGTAATCTTTCGCTTCTCGGAGGCAAATAGTTGGATCTTCATGTCTCCAAGAGCCGGTTTTCAATTCCGGGGAACCAACCCCGATTCAGTGAAGAATTAGAAGAACCATTTCTTCTTCCTATAGGAGCTGTCAAATTTAGAGATTTCTCGAGAGTGGGGTCCGATCCCACCGTTCTTTCGCAAGGAGGTCTCTGACGAGGAGGTCAGGTAAACAGCGAGACTGGTTGCAATCATAGGTTCCCAGATGAAGACGTTCTCCATTTAGGGGTACTACCTGACATCTGTCACCCTTGCTGCTACCAAGTGGGGTCCAGAATCTAGCTGGGTCGTGGCTGGCTCTTTGAAGAAGAAGCCCGCGGATGTTATGATCTGCGCATCTTTGGGAGAAGACGTTGAGGAGAGTTGCTTTCTACTGGAGTCATCCTCGGATGAGGAGGAGGTGGAGGCCCCATTGGAGAGGTTGAGAGAGGCTGGAGCTACCTCCATTTGGAGATCATAGTGGTTGGCTGCAGGGCCCACTGTGTGAGCTCGGAGTCCAATCCCGGAGGCGACGTCATGCGTCAAGTCACGAGAGGGAGCCGCCGAACCCGTACAGATTCCTGCTGTGGCGTTAGCTGAGTACGGCGTTCCTGCGGTGGAGTTTCATTCTGGAGGAGAGTCTCCCGCGGTTCCATTCGTCAATCTGGAGCCACTGGAGATGACCGTCGAGGGCGCACTTGCAGCGGATGGCAGCGCGTCTTTTCCTAAGGAGTCGAAGGATGAAATTGGGCAAGAGGCCAATCCGGCAAAGATTGACGCGACTATGGAGATTGTCGCTGTTGGGACGGCTCGGGAGGCGGAGCCCCCAAGCGTTCCCATATTATCCGATGCTCTAGGCCATCCCAACTTCGGGGAGGCAGCGGTCGGATTCGTGGAGCCCCCATGCCCGCTGGCGCCCGGAGAGGGAACCAGTCATTCAGATACGTCTTTTGCTCAGGTATAATTGTCTTGAGTTGGGTATTCATTTGCGGTTTGGAGTTCTGAGAACTTTTGACCTTCTCTTTCCCATGCAGGCTTCAGGGGAGGTTGAGTCTTTCGACAAGCTGGTCGTTCAACTACACGGAAACTTTCACCGCGGGTGGGAGATTGCTCAACTCATGAGGACCAAGGTTGCTTCCCTCTAGGGGAGAGTGAACGGCTGCAGGCAAAGAACAGGCTGATGTAGGAAGAAATCAGGCGCTTGAAGATGGCTAGTGGCCAGCATACGCAAGAGGTTGCACTCCTGAGGCAGGAGGTCGAGTAGTTGAAGAGGATGGTAACTATTCTCGAAGACAACAATTCTCGCCTGTCCAGAGACCTGAGGGCGCGGCTCTCTCCTTCGGAGGCGAATCTTATCCTGGAAACCAGATTTTGGGACGGCATTCGTCTGTGCTGCAAGACCGCTTCACTCGTGCTTCCTGACATTACGGAATGTGTCTTTCATCCTGACAACTCTGGGGTTTGTGATAGGTCCCGCCTAAGAAACTTTCTTAGGGAGGTAGGCCCATCAAACTTTTAGAAGTAGTTCTGCTTGTATACATTGCTCTTTCTCTCCTTTTTTCTTTGTACCACTTGTCAACGCCTTGTTCATATGAATGAGAAGTAACGTCTCTTTTTTACACCTATGCCTTCAAATGTGATCTCAGAGATAACATATTGTATTTATCGGCTAAGCTTGGAAAGCTATTGTCGCCAAGGCCCCAATCCAGTACTTTCTTGTGCTGTACTCGTCCTTCGTTGAAGGATGTCATCGCATCTTGCACGTTTAATGGGAAGCTCTATCTAGAGGAGTGGACGTCGTCGCAAGTCCCGTGGAGCCACGCTAAGGACCAGATGAGTTTTCAGGCCACAGCAGCCGGACTCTAAGTCTAGGCCGTTTCGCACGCGATTCTTGCATTAGGCGCTCGGCCCTCGCTCAGGGCGTCGTTGCTATCCGGTGCTCGGTCCTAATCCACAACCATTGTAGATTGAGGGTGCTCTCTTCTTCGGGAGAAGGTCGCCACATGCCTGCAATTCTTGCCCCCTAATGTTTTGTTGGCCGTAAGTTTGGAATTTTAAAAGCCCCCAAGCCTGATATTTTGACCGCGAGATTGGCGGACTGCTTGAGGTCCTTTTGACACGATGTCAAAGTCTGTGCATAACTGCTTTCGGGCCGTTTGGCGCAGAGCCAAGGCGCATGGGGCCGCTTAGGGCCATTCGATGAGGAGTCAATATTTTGAGGTAGCCACTTTCGGGTTGTTTGGCGTAGAGCTAAAGTGTATGGGGCCGCTTAAGGCCACTCGATGCGGAGCGAGGTTCTAAGGTGGCCGCTTTTGGGCCGTTTGGCGAGGAGCCAAAGTGTATGGGGCTGCTTAGGGTCGCTTGACACGGAGTCGAGGTTCTGAGGTGGCCACTTTCTGGCTGTTTGGCGTGGAGTGAAAGTGCATAGGACCGCTTAGGGCCATTTGACGCAGAGTTGAGATCCTGAGATGGCCGCTTTCGAGCCGCGTGGCGCGGAGCCAAGGATTCATTTTACGGACAGACAATAGTCCTCCCTACTTAGGGGTATTCTAGGTCATTTTGCTTTTTGGAATGTTATGCATGCGAGCATTCACATGAATGAAAATACAAACTAACAGAAACAGACAATTTTATTAAGTAAAAGCACAATACATATACAAGCATTCCTCATGATGTGCGTGTATACCTTACCTCGGCCGACGTTGTTTACTGATAGTATTTCCTGAGGTTTGCGGCGTTCCAGGTCCGCGGGATTAGTTTGTCGTTCTGGGCACATAACTTGTACGCTTCGCTCCAGAGGATCGCAAAGACGAGGAACGGGCCTTCCCAGTAGGGGAAAAGTTTATTCCTGCTTACGATTTTTCCCACAGCCTCTACACTCCGGAGGACTAGGTCTCCAACCTCAAGCGGGCGTGCCTTCACCCGCTTGTTGTAGTATCACACGATGTGCTACTGGTAGGCTGTGGTCCTCAGGCAGGCAGTGTCTCGAACTTCTGGGAGCAAGTTAAGGCACTCTCTGAGCCTCTGGGCGTTTGTGGTTGGATCGAAGCATTCGACCCGTAGGCAAGGTATCCCCACCTCAATGGGGACCACGGCTTTAGCCCCATAGTAAAGGCTGAATGGTGTCTCTCTCATTGGTTCCCGCAGGGTTGTTCAATATGACTAGAGTGCAGAAGGTAACTCATCGACTCACGAGCCCCCTACATCTTCCAACATCATCTTCAATCTGTGCAACAGTGTGCGTTTGGTGACTTCATCCTGCCCGTTTGCTTGGGGGTATGCCACAGACGTATGTACCAGCCTAATGCGTAGACTTGCATAATATTTGGTGAATCGTTTGCCGGTGAATTTGGTCCCATTATCGGTCATTGTGACCTCAGGAATCCCAAATCAACAGACGATGTTTTGACTGAGGAACTCCATAGCATTCTGTTCTGTAATTCGAGCCAGAGGGACTGCCTCTACCCACTTGGCGAAGTAGTCGATGCCAATGATGAGGAATTTCCTCTGTCCGAAAGTTAGAGGTAGTGGTCCAAGGATGTTGAGTCACCACTGTGAAAAAGGCCATGGGGACTGAAGGCTGCGCAGTTCCGTACGAGGGAGGTAGTTATGGTTCCATGGACCTGATAGCTTTCACATTTCTTCATGAATTCCAAAGTGTCTTGCTTCATCGTGGGTTAGAAGAGACCCTATCGTATGATCTTGAATGCAAGGTTCTTCCCTCTGACGTGCGAGCCGCATATGTTGAGGTGGACTTCGCTTAGGGCATACGCAGCCTCCTTAGGGGTCAGGCATTTTAGGTAAGGAGTGGAATCTCCTCACCCGTATAGTCTCCCATCGAGGATCGCGTACCAGCCTGCTGTCCTCTTGATCTGTTTGCCCTCATCGGCATTTTCGGGCAATGTTTCGTCCGTCGGATACTTTCAATATGGGGTCATCCAGTTGTCACCCTCGTCAATTCGCAACACTTTCTGGTCTGAGACATCAATACCGAGTACGACTAGGGTTTCCCGCAGGTCCTTGGTGTACTACTCTAGAGAGCCTGCAATTGCATCCCTAGCTAACCGGTCAGCTTTCCCATTTTTGGCCCCAGGCACGTGTTCGATCTTGAAGCACTCGAAGGTCTGGATCTGGGCCTTGACTTTCGTCAGGTACTTTGCAAGCTGTGGGTTCGATGCCTCAAAGGTTTACTGGATTTGGTTGACCACAAGCTCTGAGTTATTGCGCACGACCAGCGACATGGCTGAACATTCCTTTGCTAGGCGAAGTCCTGTCAAGAGGGTTTCGTACTCAACCACATTATTAGTGATGGGGAAGGTCAGCGCAACGAGGTACTTAATCTCCGCGTCGTCTAGAGTCTGCAGGACGACTCTGGCCACGCTGCCTGTTTGGGTTGATAACCCGTCCACATTCAGGATCCATGTTAGGATGTCAAGAGTGTCCACACCTTCCAGGCTGTTGGGGTTGTCTAGAGCAGAGGTTGCCATTTTCACGATGAAGTCCGTTAGGGCCTGACTTTTGAGTGCCGGCCACAGTCGAAACTCCACGTCAAACTCTCCCAACTACATAGCCCACTTGACTAGCCGCCCGGAGGTCTCCGGCTTTCATAGGATCGACTTTAGGGGTTGGTCTATCAGATTGATGATCCGGTGAGTTTGGAAGTAGGGCCGTAACTTCTGTGTCGAATAGATTAGCGTCAATGCAATCCTTTCCTTGCCTAGGTAGAGGGTTTCCACGTCCGTCAGTACTCGACTTACTTAGTACACCAGTTGCTGCTCTCCCTCGTACTCTCTGACCAACTCGGAGTTGAGTGCTGTGTCTGATGTAGCCAGGTAAAGGTATAGGTCTTTGCCCGCGCTTGGCGAGTTCAGGAGAGGTGGGCTGATGAGGTATGCCTTTACCTCTTTGAAAGCTTTCTCACATTCCTCAATCCACCGGAATCCGGACGATTTCGTCCCTCAAAGTGCCTTGAAGAAGGGAAAGTATTTTTCTATGGGCTTAGCTAGGAACCGCGAGAGAGTTGCTAGTCGTCCTCTGAGCTTCTGTACTTCCCTTACCATCCGCGGAGGGTTCATATTGAGAATGACACGATAAAGCCTAGGAACTTCCTGAAAGTCATCCCAAATGCACATTTGGCTGGATTGAGCTTCATTCTGTGTGCCCAGAGGACTTGGAAGGTCTCCTCTAGATCTCGGATGTGGCTATGGGCTACCTTACTTTTCACGAGCATGTCGTCGACGTATACTTTCACATTCCTCCCGATTTGAGTTTCGAACATCTTGTTCACGAGGCGTTGATAGGTTGCCCCGGCGTTCTTGAGGCCGAAGGGCATTATCTCATAGCAGTACGTCCCCTGATCGGTCATGAATGAGGTGTGCTCCTCATCGTCCGAGTGCATCCTAAACTGATTGTAGTTTGAGTAAGCGTCCATGAAGCTCAGGAGCTCGTGCCCGGACGTGGAGTCTACCGAAGGATCGATTCGAGGGAGAGGGAAGCTGTCTTTCGGGCAAGCCTTATTTACGTCGGTAAAATCCACGCACATCCGCCACTTGCCGTTACTCTTCTTCATGAGAACGACATTAGATTGGATATTGCACTTCTCTGATGAACTTGGCGTCCAACAGTCTTTTCATTTCCTCCCTGATAGCTATTAGCTTTTCGACGAAATCATTCCTGTGCTTCTATTGTGGATCATTACTCCAACTGGTATCCCGGGCATGTCGGCAGGCATCCATGCAAATACGTCGGAGTTCTTCCGTAGAAAGGTAACTAGTCGATCCTAATTGACCGGAGAGAGGGAGCTACCCACATGTACACACTTCTCCGATTTGGCAGGATCTAGCGGAATTACTTCGGTTTCTTCTCCTGACTGAACCTGCTGTAGCGAGGTCTCATTGCGGAGGTTCAAGTCTCCATCCAGGCGATCCAGCACTGCTGACACGACTTGGGATAAGTAGCACGTCTGTCCCATTGCCTAGTCTCCGGGCGCCTCTCCTACGCCGTATAGGGTTAGAAATTTCATATTTAGGTGTGGAATCGAGGTAACAGCCCCGAAAGCTATGAGGAATGGTCTCCCTAAGATGGTGTTGTCAACGGATGGTAGGTCGACGACGAGGAACGTTAGCTTTCGCACCGCAATGCGCAGGTAAGTTTCCATCATGACTTCTAGTTGGACTATTCCCTACACAGGTACAGGTTCATTTTCATCTGGCTTTATCTCAATCCAAGTTTGAAAAAGGCAACTAGATACAGCAAATTCTAAGAGTTTCCATTATCAATGAAGACCCATTTTAGTTGGTAGTCAACTGTACCGTCTAAAATAAGGGCGAATACAACAAGGGGGTCATAATCGGGGAAGGTTACATGTGCCATATTGTCGCTACTAAAGCTAATGACATCAATCATATCCCTTATCTTCGCTCTCTTGCTACTGGAAGTTTGTTCGGGGCGCATCTGTCTGTTGCTCTTAGCTGGTACGGTTGATATTATACTGATCATGCCGACGGTTGTGCGATTCCTAGGAGGCTTGCTTGCCTCACCTTCTGAGGCTACGGGGGCCTGCCCCGGGCCCTTCACCAACCATTTGAGGTGTCTGCAATAGATTAGGTCTTCTATTTCTTATTGCAGGATCCGACAGTTCTCCGTGGAATGTCCGAGGTAGCGGTGGTACTGGCAGTACTTTGTCTAGTCATCGCCGTTCGAACCCTTCGGTGCTTTCGGCCACTTGAAGAACTTCTCATCCTGGATCTGCATCAGGATATTCACGCTCGTTTAGAGGAGTTAAGGACGTTGGTCCGTGCTCCTTCCTTGATCCCAGCGAAGGACGTGGCTGCTTGCGGCGCTCTTGGAATCGGCTGCTATCGTCGTTCATTTTCTTACCGACACTAGGTCTGGGGACCTCTAGAGGGCGGTCCGTGCACTCGGGATGCTTTGCCTCTTTGGCTTTTTCTGCCGGGATGTAGGCTCGGGCAATGGCTTCTACTTCCCGGAAGGATTGAGGGCACTGATACGATAGGTGCTTGAAGAAGTCCTTGCTGCCAACGTAGCGACGAAAGCATTGAGTTTTAACTCGTCAGAGAGTTGGGGGATCCTGTGCGCCTTGGTGATGAAGCGATTGAGGAAGCGCTTCAAGCTTTCGTCCATCCTCTAGCGAAGGCGAACTAGATGTCACGACTGCTTCTTCTCTCTCCGACTGGAGGCGAACTGGCTCAGGAAGCTGTCTGTAAGTTTGTCAAAGGAGCATATGGAGTTTGGCAAGAGGTCATGGAACCAAAGGAGTGTGTCCCCCTGAGGGTGACGGGAAAGCACTAGCACATCATGGCCTCGCTTACTCCCTGTAGAGACACGTGAGTATGGAAGTAGTTGAGGTAGTCCATTGGGTCCTTACTCCCATCGTATTCTTCCAGTACGGGCATATTGAACTTGTGAGGGAGCGGTTGGGTCTGGAGATCTATGGCGAAGGATGATCTTCATAAGTTTGCCAAGGACCTGATGGGTCTCTCCTTGTTCAGGAGATCCCAGAGCACTTTCACCTTTTCTTCCATCGGTGGACCAGATTCACTCCTCCGCGCGTTGATAATGTCATGGAGCTCTGTGCGACCCTGCTAGTGTTGGAGAATTCGCTGGTTATGGCGACTTTCCACGCGGAGCAGCCGCACATTGTCAGAATCTGCCACTGTTGCCCTCCTTTCGTCATGGGAGTTACGGGGGTTATATAGCTCTGGGCTCTCGTCCCGATTGGGGTGGCTTCTAGCCACAGACTGGGCTCTACTGTTGGAGGCAGCCTAGGTCCCAGCATCGCCAGGCCGATTTGATCTTTCCCTGGGGGCTCCAGTGCAATGCCTTCCTCGCCTGGAAGATGACGCTTGGGATGCTGGAAGAGTAGCCCTCATCTATGGTGTGCCTGTTCGGTTACAGAGGGCCTGGATCATCAACTTCATGTTGCCCATGTCTGCTGCTAGGTGATAGATGTCGGGCTCCGGACGGATGTCTGCGTGGCTACCCACTGAGAGGTCATCGCCACGGATAACTGCATCTTTTGTTGGGGCACTCGCTTGTGCCCTTGTGTTGACCATCTTATTGTGAGGGATTGAGTGCGAAAAGGAGACGCTAGCTTTTTGTCTAACTCCCACAGACGGCACCAATGTTGCATCCCGGGTCCTCGATTATTGTACGGATTAGGGAGCCTTTGGATTCCTCGTCGTCCAGAGGTGATCACAAGAGGGTCTGGTCTCCGTCTTTGTAAACCTAGAACTTGTACAATACAACTAACAAATAGGAGGTCAGAGACCCGACATGATTTCTTTCACCGAAAATACTCTGACGCTTAAATCAGTAACCTTCCACAATAAACGGAAAGGGGGGTGCACATTTAGAGGTGCGCGGGAATATGCTGTGAATGCGTAGAGAATGCGTGGATGCAAGAATGAGAGATTAGTGAGCAGATGATGAGAGGCCTAACTCCTGGAATGCACCGCAGCGGGTGGCTGACTGTTATGGCCCGTGTTAGGTTGGAGAAATGCGGGAGCTGACTATGTTTTTGAAAACTTGTGCATGCAGAAGCGTATGTCTTGATGCCAGGCTCTGGTTATCTCAGAGGTGAATTAATCGATTTATCTCTCTTTCCCCTGTAAGCGAGGAGGGAATTTATGGTTCCTCTGTGAGGAGTCCTTGGCGCAAGAATCCCTTCTACAGGGATTCGTTGGCCGCTGATTGTTGGCGACAATCGCCGGTGTGTCAGTTGTCGCGTTGCTGTAGCAGGCAGACCGCGTGGCGTCGCAGGCCACTCTTGGTCTATCTCTCGCATTAGGATTAGTTGGGGAACTGCAGGCAGCGGCGTGAGCCGCGGCTGGCAGCGCTGATCTTCTCCCCATTGGCTCGCTTCCTCTACACTACTTCTTTTACCCGTCAGCCGTATTAATGGGATGTAGGTGATGCCTATTGGTTGCGAGTACAGGCTACTCTATAGGCTGTTTTGGGACATTGGACTGGATCTGCTACATGGGTCGTTGTTCTGCGGATTGGGCTTAGAATCTTCTTGGACCTTTGTGTCGGACCCAACAATATTTATAAATGACATTTTAAATTATATGATGTT
>JAODPA010020162.1:0-13038 GCA_025585075.1 Nepenthes mirabilis | reverse complement strand
CCAATAATGGGCTGGCCCAATGAAAGGTCAACGGTAGCCCAGAAAGGCAGTCAACATTTCTGACGGCCCAGTAAGAAGATGGGCTCAGGAACTAAAAGGCCAAAAGACGGTCAACTCGGCGTTGACCAGTTTGTTGGGCCTCTAGAGACTTTGTGACAGTGATGGGCCTATTCCATTCTGGCCCGTTTAGGCCCATCAGTCATAAAAAAGCCAGCCACGATCCTCCAAGGATATTCCATGATCTCAAGGAGAATATCAGCAAGATTGTCGTCCTTCAAATAAGGAAGGCGCCAGATCCTCCCAACTCATTGCCAGCCAAGGAACCTCAACGATAACACGCTGAGAAGGAAAGAAGTTAACTTGAAAAGTGGTTGACCGCCTCAGAAGGAAACAATCATCCACAATTGGACAACCAGCATCAGCCTCCAGAAGGAGGGCCGACAGCAGATCATGATGACGATCCTTCCTTCCAAAGGAGGGGGATCGCCATCTTTGTCATAAAAGAGGCCTTGGATCGACCATCCAGGGCACGCTTTGCTCCATACTGGCAACGCTTTCAAACACACTTTCAAAGAGGCTTTCAATCACGCTCTCAGACATTGAAACTCCCGAAATTGTGAAAGATCTCTGCAACTAAAAACACGTTCGTCTTTAACCCTAAGTGCTATGAGAAACAAGCTCTGGTTCCCAACAGCCAAACTCTAAAACACAATCCAACTCCTAGGCAACGAACGAGTCTTTACACACGTTCACTGCCTTCCCATCATCCAGATACGAGAAGGGACTTGCGCCTTTCTGACATCTGGAACAAGACACTCCATTCCCCTCGCCCATTGCTTTCATTCTCTTTCAGTTCATTTCTTTGAAGGCTGTTCGCTGACTTGAGCGTCAGAGTGTTTTCGGTAGGATTACATCCCGCCGTTAACGCTGACCACTTGTTCGTTTTAGTAGTGTGCAGGATTCGTACTCGGTGAACGGAGCCGGTTCAAATCATCCAGAAGAATCCGAATCTGTTCGAAGTCGGATCCAGGTACGCATCATTGGCGCCGTCTGTGGGAAGCGCTTACGAAAAGCCTACCACCAAAATCTGCACAGACTCTCTCTGTCACCTTCTGCTTCTACAATGGTGAACACGAGAGCACAGGCTAGCGACCCCGCTAGAGATGCTGCCAACCCCGACCAGGACCATGCTGCTGACGTCCTGGTCAACGGGGCCACAGGCGGAGTTCCACCGCCTTACATTCAACAACTGGTGGAGCAGATGTAGGCTAACAACCGCCTGCTTCAACTACTTTGTGAGCAGAAGGAACAGCAATAACAAGCGGCTCCACCAGCAGTTATTCCTGCTCCTGCCACCAAGAAAGGTGGCCAGAGGAAAAAGAAGCCGGCCAAGAGGCCCGGAAAAACTGAAAATAATCTGGCTCCGGCATCCTCCCGCGTTCATGACCAGAACAGGCCAATGGAATACTCCGGGAGTACATCTCCGACGGAGAGCCCAGAACGGAGAAATCCCCGGTACTCTCGGGTAGAAGACCGTCATACAGTCCAGGAGCGAGTCTCTAGGGCTGCCAGATCCACAGGAGGCAGCAGCCGACCGGTTGCTGAACCCACTGGAAACAAGACAGAGTTGAGGAATTTCCTCAACTCCAAGAGATCAGCAAACGCCACTCGTGTCGATCCACGAGTGGACCAAATCTGGAACCACGTGTTCCAGAATGACGAGCGTGCCATCGACTTGGACAGGTCACCTTTCACTGCTGAAATCCTAAATCGACCAATGCGTCCAAGTTCAAAATGCCGTCCCTTGACTTATACGATGGGGGCAGTGATCCAGTTGACCACCTGGATCACTTTCGCACCCATCTAAGTCTGCAAGGGCTAGAAGACTCGGCGATGTGCCGCTGCTTCCCACTTACACTGAAGGGAGACGCCAGAATCTGGTTTCACCATCTCCCTTCAGGTTCTGTCAGCAGCTTCCGTGAACTCACGGACCTCTTCCTGGCTCAGTATGCATCGAGCCGACGGGAAGAGAAACAGCCGTGGCACCTCTCCCACATAAAGCAGAAACCCGGAGAGAACCCACGGCGCTTCCTGGATCGCTTCGTGACTGAGGCCAGAAGGATTCCCAGGATTACTGAGGAGATGAAGTTGGGCAGCTTCATCTCAGCACTGACTTATGGAGATTTCTTCAAGCATTTGGCCCACAAAAATCCCCAGACATTCCGCGAGGCGGAATCTATTACCAGGGCTTACGCTGCTGCAGAAGAGGCCAACGAGGCAAAACGTCCAGAACGGGCGGATCAGCCTCGGCCGATTCCTGGAGAAGGAAAGAGAAAGTTTGCTGGCGGAGAACACCCCCGCCAGAAACAGCGCCGGACTGGGCCCTCAGAACGCAGAGACTACGGGCCCACCACCTTCACACCCTTGACGGACACGCGCTCCAATGTCCTGATGCAGATCCGTGGAGAAAAGTTTCTGAAGTAGCCAAAGACCCTGAAAAAAGACTCTGGAAATCAGTCTAAGTACTGTGACTTCCACCGTTCTGCTGGCCACTCAACCGAAGACTGCAAGACATTGTAGAGGAAAATTGAAGACCTGATTCGCAGAGGACATCTCACTCGTTTTGTCAAGGGACCCGGGCAGAACTCGGGAGCGGCTGATGAAGAGGGGCAGGAGCGAACTCCTCCCCGGAACCGAATTGTGACAGGAGTAGTCAACATGATCACCACACGACCTGTCAGGAGCCCAGAGGACAGCAAGGAACAGCAGACTGGGAGGAAGAGGCAGCGCACAGTAGACAACATCATTAGCTTTAGTGATAGTGACTCGAACCATGTAATCTCCCCCCATGCTGACCCTCTTGTAATTTCGGCACTCGTTTCAGATGGTACTTCGGACTACCAGTTGAAGCGAGTCTTTATTGATAATGGTAGCTCTAAAGACTTGCTTTATTTGGACGCGTTCTTTAGATTAGGCCTAAAAAAGAATCAACTAAAACCTGCTGAAGGACCTTTGTACGGCCTTGACAATGAACCGGTGCCCGTTCAAGGGACAATCCAACTGGAAGTCACCCTGGGCACCTACCCAAAAACAGCAAGTCGCATGCTAACCTTTCTAGTGGTTGACCTGCCCTCCGTGTACAACGCGATACTAGGCAGGCCGTGCCTAACGGCGTTTGGGGCAGTCACGTCAATTTCACATCTGAAAATAAAATTCCCAACGCCCTACGGCGTCGGAGAAGTTCTGGGAGATCAGGTCACTGGGCGGACCTGTTACATGGCCCAGATTGCTCCAAGTGGCAGAACTGGCACGGTGGGTGAATTCGATCACCGACACGAGACCACCTTGCAACAGGCCCAGCCTGGTGAAGCCACGGATCTGGTCCCATTGGACCCGGGGAAACCGGATAAGTGTGTCCAGATTGGCGGCTCACTCATTGGATCGCTACGCGATGAATTGATCGTGTTCCTACGAAGGAACGCAGACCTATTTGCATGGACTCCCGCAAACATACTCGGGATTTCAGCTGAGGTGATGGTCCACAAGTTGGGCCTTGACTCAGACCAAAAGCCGGTAAGATAAAAGCGGAGGAATCACTCCGTCGAAAAACTGATCGCCATCCGAGAGGAGGTGAAGAAGCTGCTGGACGCAGGCTTTATTAGGGAAGTCCAGTACCCAGATTGGCTCTCAAACGTCGTCCTAATCAAAAAGAGCAACGGAAAATGGCGAATGTGCATCGATTTTACCGACGTCAACAAGGCTTGCCCGAAAGACAGTTTCCCCTTGCTCCGGATCGACCTGCTGGTTGACTCCACGGCAGCGCATGAACTGCTAAGCTTCATGGACGCTTACTCAGGCTACAACCAGATTAGAATGAGTCCAGAGGACGATGAGCATACCTCCTTTATGACGGACCAGGGCACCTATTGCTATAGGGTCATGCCCTTCGGGTTAAAGAACGCTGGAGCCACCTACAAGCGGCTAGTAAACAGGATGTTCGAAAAGTAAATTGGTCGCAACATGGAGGTCTACGTCGACGACATGTTCGTCAAGAGCAGAATCACGGGCGACCACATACGTGACTTGGAAGAGTCATTTGGGGTGCTCCGCCAGCATCAAATGAAACTAAATCCAGCTAAGTGTGTCTTCTGGGTAGCTTTAGGGAAGTTCTTGGGTTTCATCGTCTCCCAGCGAGGGATTGAGGCAAACCCAGAAAAGATTAAGGCCCTGGCTGACATGGCTCCCCCGAGAAACGTAAAAGACGTCCAGCGATTGACTGGGCGGCTGGCTGCTCTGTCCCGCTTCCTCGCGAAGTCTGGAGACAAGTACCAGCCCTTCTTTAAAGCCTTAAGAGGGACAAAATCTAACGGATTCCAGTGGACGGCTGACTGCCAGACCGCCTTCGATGAGTTGAAGCAGTATCTGGCCAGCCCACCGTTATTAGCATCACCCAAAGACGGAGAGGAACTGTACCTTTACTTGGCAGTATCGGATGCATCCCTCAGCTCCGTCCTTGTGCGCCAGGAGTCCGATATCCAGCAGCCGGTCTATTACGTGAGCAAAACGTTGACCGGCCCAGAAACTCGCTACCCGCGCGCTGAAAAAATGGCACTGGCACTTATCTTCGCAGCACGAAAATTGAGGCCATACTTTCAGGCGCATCGCATAGTGGTCCTTACGGACCAGCCACTGAAAGGCATACTCCAAAAGCCCGACGTTTCGGGGCGATTGGTAAAGTGGGCCATCGAACTGGGCGAGTTCGACATTGAATTCAGGCCCAGACCTGCCATAAAAGCACAGGCTCTGGCTGACTTCATCGTCGAGACCACGACCCCTATTCACGAGGAGCAGCCCACAGAAAACGAAGAACAGCCCGGTGGGGCTCCGGAATGGACACTCCACGTGGATGGATCATCCACTGATAGCGGCTGTGGGGCAGGGGTAATCTTAACGACCCCCGACGGATTTGAGATCAAGTATGCCCTGAGACTTGATTTCCCGGCGACCAACAATGTCGCTGAGTACGAAGCCCTACTGGCTGGCTTACGACTGGCAAAGGAGTGCTCTGCCAAGAGGTTGGCAGTTTACAGCGACTCCGAGTTAATCGTCAACCAGGTCAATGGGGGTTTCGAGGCGAACAACCCTTCCCTGGCCAGGTACCTGGCAAAGGCGAAGGAGACCATCCAGGGCTTCGACAAGCTGACCCTGGTTCACGTTCCTCGAACCGAAAATTGGAAGGCAGACCGGCTGGCTATAGCAGCTGTTGCCGAGAACCCAGAACAGTATTCGAGGGACATGCGGGAGGTCCTGAACGCTTCTAGCATAGAGAAACAGGAGGCCATGCAGATCTTCGGGACGAAAAACTGGATGACTCCTTACCTTAAATACTTGGCCGACGGATCACTTCCGGAGGACACTGCCAAGCAGATTAAAAAGACAGCTGGCTGGTATACCGTAGTTGATGGGCGGCTGTATCGCCGCGGATACTCAACTCTGTACCTCCGCTGTCTATCTCCCGAGGAGGCTGACTACGCGCTGAGCGAAGTTCACCTCGGGATCTGCGGATCACACGTAGGCGGGAAGAACCTAGCCTTTAAAATTATGCGGCACGGCTACTACTGGCCCTCAATGAAAAAGGACGCACTAGAATTTGTTAAGAAATGTGAGAGCTGCCAGCTTCATGGCAACCTCCATCACCAGCCGTCCGCTGACTTAAAGTCCCTTCAAGCCCCATGGCCCTTCACATAATGGGGGCTTGACATTCTCGGCCCATTTTCCATTGCCACAGGACAAAGGAAATTTATCATAGCGGGCATCGACTACTTCACCAAGTGGGTCGAGGCTGCCCCGCTTGCAAAGATCACAGAACACAATGCTCTAGAGTTTCTTCGCCAGAGCATTGTCTGCAGATTTGACGTCCCTGAGGTCGTGGTGACCGATAACGGGTCCCAATTTTCGGGAAAACGCTTCACCAAGTATTGCACCAGCCTTAGAATCAAGCTGGTCCACACTTCGGTAGCATACCCCCAGGCCAACGGACAGGTGGAGGTCACAAATCGTACGCTACTCCACGAGTTAAAGACTAAGTTGGAGGACGCTGGGGGCTCCTGGGCTGACGAGCTCCCATCCGTCCTCTGGTCTTATCATACAACCCCGAAGGAACCAACGCTCGAGACGCCCTTCAGCCTATGTTACGGGACTGAAGTGGTAATTTCGGTTAAAATCGGGCTCCCAAGTCTCAGGGTGGAGTCCTTTGACCCACAGACTAACTCCCAGAAAATCAGGGAGCATTTGGACTTACTAGAGGAAGCCCGCGACGCCGTCAGAATACGAACAGTAGCATACCAACATCGAGTTACCCGATACTACAATAAAAAGGTAAAAGCCCGGCAATTCGACGTTGGAAACTTAGTCCTACGTGGCATCGAGGCCACAGGCAAGCTGGCCGGCCGAAATAAGCTCTCTCCCAACTGGGAGGGACCTTTCCTCGTCTCCGCCGTCCTGCGCAATGGAGCATGCAAACTCCGGAACCAGGACGGAAAGTTGGTCCCACGAACGTGGAACGCAGCCCACCCGAAGCGCTACTTCCAATAGGGAACCCAGGTACGCACTTACTCGATCCTGTGCATTCATTCGTGTGCTTGTTTTTTACTTTGAAAAAATGGGAATTTACTTAGCATATAGAATCCTAGGACCTATGAATTGCATTTGCTTTGCAGGTATCCACCCGACCTAAACTGCCCCTAAGTCGGGAGGGTCTTCACCCTCTCGTTAAACCCTAGTCATTTAGGTGGCCCAAAAAATGGTCTAAAACCCTGGTCATCCAGGTGGCCCATAAGCGGTCTTAAACCCTAGCATCTAGGTGGCCCACGAGCGGTCTGAAACCCTGGTCATCCAGGTGGCCCATGAGCGGTCTAAAACCTTGGTCATCCAAGTGGCCCATAAGCAGTCTGAAACCTCAGTCATCCGAGCGGCCCAATAGCGGTCGTACTAAACCTTGGTCATCCAAGTGGCCCATAGCAGTCTAAAAATCTTAGGAGGCAAGAATGGCACACGCGACGACCTCTTTTCGGGGAGCAGCAACGTCAGTCAACGACGGTCGAAGGGAGAAGCATTTCTTCTCCAGCATTGGCAGCGCAAGTCTTCACTTGAACGGTGCCACCAGGTTGGTTCTTACAACCGCCTGCTCAATTTAAGGATCTACTCCTTAGACGGTCAGCCAACCAAGTTGGCTACCCCACGCACCAACCTCCTTTATGAAAGGGCAGCGTGGTTAAACAATAAACGAGAAGCGTTCCTTCTCTGACACTGACTGTCCAAGTTCTCATTTGGACAGCACCACAAGGTTGGTTAATGCAATCACCTGCCAAGCCTGGGGGCTCAACTCCTTAGGCAATCAAGTAACGGTCGCCGGCCAACTAAGTTGGCCGTCCCATGCACCGACTCATGCAAACAACAAACACAAAGCAATAAAAGGCAAGGGACACTGGTCTGAAGAAGAATTTCCATTTCATTAAGTATGTTACAATTTGCATACTGTCAAAAAAAAGGGGGGAATACAAGAAGCTACAAGGCTGGCGGACCACCCTGACTGTCACGGGGCTCTCCCTGCAGGTCTTCCTTACGCAGCGCCGCGCGGTTTCTTTGATTAATAAACTCCACCGGGAAGTCAGGAACCACCAACCGCGCGACATGGCGTCCAATGTTGAGCCCATCCAACAGCCGGGCGTGTAGTACACCGCCGACCTCATGGAGGCTCATCCGAGTAGCCAGCTCGCTTTCTGTGGCGGCGGCTCGATCTGCGAGGCGTTTGATGCTCGTTTTATTTTGATCATCCTCCTCCTTTAAACGAGCAACCTCCGCTTTCAGCTCAGCAACCTCCACCTTCAACTCGGCGTTCTCAGTCTCCACTCCCGCCATAACAGCCTCAAGAGCGGCTGTCTGCTCACGGAGCTCTCCTCCTGAGGCCGCTAGCTTGGCATCTAGCCAGGCTATCTCAGCCTCCCGGTCTGCAATGATGCGATCGCGCTGTTCCATTTCTCGGGAGATAGCTAAGGCCAATCTTCTTGGCTGCACAGGACCAAAACGGAACGTGAGTCTGTAAACATAAGGAAGAAAGAATTGCAAGAAAACCGTCGCAGAGATCGTACCTCATAAGTCTTCCTATGAGGCCTCCCTGGCCTAGACTCTAGGCCCGGCCTGACTGGTGGTGGAACCGGAGGTGTTGAGCTAGGAGCGCCCTCTTGCGCCGAACACGCCGCTGCCTCCTCCAGAATTCTCTCCAAGAACTCATCATCCTCAACAGCAGCGGCAGGCTCCTCCCTAGCAGCCTCTGGAATGGCTGCGGTAGGCTCCTCTCTTGCAGCCTCTGGAGAGGCTGCGGTAGGCTCCTCTCTTGCAGCCTCTGGAGCAGCTGCGGCAAGTTTCCTCCTCCTGGCTGCCTTTGGGGCAGCAGCGGGTGAATCGACTCGTGACGACGGCTCTATAATATAAACGCGTGAACCCTCGAGCACCGCGAGCTGGCTCCTCTGCAGATCCCATCCAGGTAACGCCTGGAGTCAGCTTCGCCACAGGCTGCGCCAGAATGACTCCTCCGGCATCCGCCAGCCTGCCCTCAACGGGCCTCTCCGCACCAGAAGTGCTGCCAGGACCACCGTAAATCCCGGCAGCCACAAGGTCAATCTGCGAATAGGAAGATGAGGGCGTGGCCATTGCCCTCTCAGCAGCCTCCTCCGAAGACATTGGGCGGATAAGCAACTTCTTTAAATCATCAGGTTTCAACATTTTAATTGGAGGGTGCGGCTTCTGGACCGGGGACGGCGGTCCCCATTCAACTTTTCTGGTTTCCTCAGCGGAAACCAAGAAATCCCTCCTGAACTCATCGGGGTTTTGCCGTATCGCCTTGGTCAGCTAGGCGTAGGCAGCACTCTCCGTCGGAGACGACGTACCCAGATGTACGTCCGGGACCTTACCCCAGTCCCGCGCGATAGGCCACTTGTCTCCCACCTTTGCAAAGAAGAACCGATTTTTTCAGTTCTTTAGGGAATCATGAATGGCCTTATTTATTTTTATCCCCGTACGGGGGCTGAGTGAGATCCACTTCGCCCCCTGGGTTACCTTAAAAATGACCTTAAGGCTGGACATCCTGAACTTATGGCCAATCTTCCGGGAAAAAATGCACAGGGTGCAGATATACCTCAATGTATTGGCATGAAGCTGAGCAATGGGAACTTGCAGGGTCGCTATGATCAACTCAAGCTCCTCCGGCATTGGCAGGCGAAGGCCGCTCCTCAAGTGAGCCTCGTAAACGGTGAAATAGCCTTCCGGTGGGAAAGAGGCTCTATCGTCCACGCTCGGAACCCTCCAGGGCATCTCTTTCGGGATGTTGAATTCGACGCACAAGGCCTTAATATCTTTTTCCCTCAAATCAGATGAGAAATCTGCTACGGAGGCCATAATCGGGAAAAGTTTTAGGGTGTTTTCAAAGGGTTGTCTGAGAAATGGGAATGAGGAAGACGAAGGAGGTGTAACCGATCTCAAAAAACGGAAGGAAAACTTAAGCGCCAAGCATGCAAAGGACATCGTCACTCCTACCACGCGTCACCTCCTCATTTGATCCAGCCAAAGGACGGAATTCCAGCACAACGCCCCTCATTAATGGCACCGTCAGGATTGCCACGTGTCGCCACTCCACTTGACCCTGCCAAAGGACGGATCTCTGGCGCATTAATGACCCGGATCTCCTCCTAACCAAGGAAGGACACGTGTCATCTTCTGCCTTGCAGTCCGGTTGAAAGATGGCAGAAATCATTACCGGAATTGGCCAGGACGGTCAACAATTCTAGTACTCCGGAATTGACCAGGACGGTCAACAATTCTGGTACTCCGGAATTGACCAGGACGGTCAACAATTCTGGAACACCGGAATTGGCCAGGACGGTCAACAATTCTGGTACTCCGGAATTGACCAGGACGGTCAACAATTCTGGAACACCGGAATTGGCCAGGACGGTCAACAATTCTGGTACTCCGGAATTGACCAGGACGGTCAACAATTCCGACCAAGCCCTCCTTCATGCTTTTATAAGTTTCCACAGGATTCTCAAAGTAAGGAAAAACGTCCCATCATGAACATGTTGAAGGCCAAAAATTTGACCACCAGCATGGGGGGCTAGTGATAGGTACACCAATAATGGGCTGGCCCAAGGAAAGGTCAACGGAATCCCAGAAAGGCCAGTCAACATTTCTGACGGCCCAATAAGAAGATGGGCTCAAGAATTAAAAGGCCCAAAGACGGTCAACATTGGCGTTGACTGTCCTGGCGGCCAACTTACTCACGAACGGTCAACTCGGCGTTGACCAGTTTGTTGGGCCTCTAGAGGCTTTGTGACAGTGATGGGCCTATTCCATTCTGGCCCACAGTCCATCAGTGGATCGCACGCCGCTCTCCACGAAGGCGGCCAACACACTGACGGTCAACTCAGGCGTTGACCGTTCGCCTCCTACATGCTGGGCCCAAACAAGGCCCTTCTACAGTAATGGGCCTGACTCACTCAGGCCCATAGCCCATATGGAGGCCAGCGACGGACACCTTTCATAAGGGTGGCCAACAAGCACGCAGGCGGTCAACCCAGGCGTTGACCGTCCGCGCTTTGCACATTGGGCCCCAAGAAGCCTTCTAACAGTAACGGGCCTGACCCGTTTAGGCCCATCAGTCATAAAAAAGCCAGCCACGATCCTCCAAGGATATTCCACGATCTCAAGGAGAATATCAGCAAGATTGTCGCCCTTCAAATAAGGAAGGCGCCAGATCCTCCCAACTCCTTGCCAGCCAAGGAACCTCAACGGTAACACGTTGGGAAGGAAAGAAGTTAACTTGGAAAGTGGTTGACCGCCTCAGAAGGAAACAATCCTCCACAATTGGGCAACCAGCATCAGCCTCCAAAAGGAGGGCCGACAGCAGATCATGATGACGATCCCTCCTTCCAAAGGAGGGGGATCGCCATCTTTGCCATAAAAGAGGCCCTGGATCGACCATCCAGGGCACGCTTTGCTCCATACTGGCAACGCTTTCAAACACACTTTCAAAGAGGCTTTCAATCACGCTCTCAGACATTGAAACTCCCAAAATTGCGAAAGCTCTCTGCAACTAAAAACACGTTCGTCTTCAACCCTAAGTGCTCTAAGAAACAAGCTCTGGTTCCCAGCAGCCAAACTCTAAAACACAATCCAACTCCTAGGCAACGAATGAGTCTTTACACACGTTCACTGCATTCCCACCATCCAGATACGAGAAGGGACTTGCGCCTTTCTGACATCTGGAACAAGACACTCCATTCCCCTTGCCCATTGCTTTCATTCTCTTTCAATTCATTCCTTTGAAGGCTGTTCGCTGACTTGAGCGTCGGAGTATTTTCGGTGGGATTACATTCCGCCGTTAACGCTGACCTCTTATTCGTTTTAGTGGTGTGCGGGATTCGTGCTCGATGAACGGAGTCGGTTCAAACCATCCAGAAGAATCCGAATTTGTTCGAAGTTGGATCTAGGTACGCATCAAATATGATTTGTATAAATTTAAAAACATATATTTTATAAAAATTTATGAAATGGGAGTTAGATTACATGCATACAAATTATAATTATTTTAAGTTTAAAAATAATATGTATGAGTATTTAAAATAAAAAAAATCTAAAAAGATCAGAAATAAATAGTAGTAAAAAAATTTTAGATACAATTGTCTTTCACCTAAATTTTAATAGCAGATCTTTGATTTTACTTCAAATCTTCATTCTTTTTTTTTATTCTTTCGTTTCTCTGTCATTTGTCAGCCTATTTATAAATATTGACGCATGAACGTTAATTATGCACGGATCAAGCATTAAGAAATAATACAAATCTTGTACAAGGCCTCTTAGGCTCCAATATTCCATCTCAAATGTTGATGTATACCACTCAAACGCATTTTAGATATGAATATTTTATCTAAAATGTGTATAAACTCCTCTAAATGAGTTAAGCATTTTTATCGTTTTATCTAAAATACGTATAAGTATGGGACAGACACAAGTTAGTCTCCAATATTCCATCTTTAATTATTTTTATATTTTTGTAAAAGCACATAATCTATTGTATAAACAAACAAAACAATGAAAAGCATCCACGTTGGATTTTTGCCTTATTATCAATATTATTATTTTGTGTCAATCTTATTGAATACAATTTAAATAGATAATCTCATAAAAATAATTTTTGATCTGATCAGTAAATAATACACTTATTTTGTATGGTTTTGTACATACAGCATTCAGCATTGCGTTAATGATTGACAATCATGCCGTCTATGAAAAGCATATGATGTGTTATCAGATTCAGATTGTTATATAGATTAGATAGTTAATAACTGTCCGATCAATCTGATACGGGTTCGATCTCTGTACACTCTTAATTTGAATTATGTGCAATGCAATAAATATATGATCAAAGAATTTGCGAGACTCATTCTTCAATATATCATCCAATACTCAAATCAGTAATTTTTATTTGAGGAAAGAAAATAAATGACGTAAATACAAATGCTTGTAAAAATGGTTTTTGTTTGTGGTGTGTGTTTTGTAGAAAGCATTAAGAGAAAAAGTGTGTGCGCTTAAAACATTTTAAAATTATTTTTTAGTTGAACGTCGTCCCCTTCTCCTGTTAGAAAGATAAAGTCTACATAGAAATAAGGGGTGGTTGACTTTTTTTTACCAATCGCTTAATAAACTATCGAATGGATAAGTAGATGCCGTTTGGTCAGCGGTTTCTAACTGGCAGCCAAGTCCATTAAGCTGAATAGGAGAAGAAAACTGTTTCGGTTAGTTAGAGTTGGCTCCGTATTCATTTAGGAAATAACGGCTTGAATAAGATTAACAGGCTCATCCATTAATTTTAGACTTTATTGGTCGATCGGGCCTCTATTTTTTTTATTGGTCAGATCATTTGATGAACTCTTCTATAGGACTGTTAGCGACTATATCTATCAATATATTTGTCAAAAAATT
>JAODPA010020151.1:0-13038 GCA_025585075.1 Nepenthes mirabilis | reverse complement strand
CAGAGGCGGTAGGGTGTCGAGGAGAGAGAGAAAAGGAGGGAACAAAGTAAAGGAGGAAGGAAGATAGGTAAAGAGAGGGAGGGCCGAGGCGGGGCTACTGTCACTGGATGAGCCGATGTTGACAATAGAAGCCAATGAAACCCTCTCCATGATATTATCCTCCATTGTGTATGCCAAGGTGAGTACAGGAATAAATCATAAATCGAAGCAAAATGGCCACCGCCATCATTGGAATGAAACGGGTAAAATTGAGGCAAATAAATCCTTCTCCTTGTGGATGCCGATTTTGGGTTGCACGTACCGATTTTAGGAGAATCGATCGAATCGTAGGAAAATGGTTTGAGGCGCAATGAAGAGAGAGAGAAAGCCGTCACCAGCTTGCATGCGTTGCCATTTGTCGTCATGCTGTCGCCAAGTTACTGCCACCATGATCGCCATCGTCGCCCATGTCGAAGCCACCATCGATGAAGGAGGAAGGTGAAGAGAGGCAGAGGTGTGTTGCGGCAAGAGAGAGAATGGGAGGAGAGAGAAGGGCACACGCGAAGTAGGAGAGAGAAGGTTCGATGGGGACAATTCAAATACTGCGGTTGTAGTTGAGGAAGTGCCTCACCTTGAAGCACCGACACCTGAGCTCCCAATTGCTTCGGGCACGCCGGCCCCTCCTCTAGGATTTGAGGTGCGTCTTGTCTATCTTGTGTAGCCTTTGTGGTGCTTGTTGCTTTCGGTTGGAACTGGTGCCGGGGGCTCTCTCGGCCTATCATATCAATGAGGTCCATTTCATTCGGAGGGTTCGTCCTATCAAGAGGTATCGCTTCACTGATTCCTTTTGATCAGGCTTTTCTGTGTTGTTTCTAACTGACCATTGCATTTTGCTTGATAGATTTAGGAAGCACTTTGCATGGCGAAGAAGGCATTGCATTGGTAGGAAGTCGAGATCTCTCGTCTATCCTAGGTACATGTTGATCCTGCCATACTTGAGGACATGGAGCGCCAAGTTAACGTTGCAGTTGCCGAGGCTCTATAGAGTAAAGAGTGGGCCACCTATCTCGACCAAGTGCTGTCCTAGTCAAAAGTGAGATCCCGAGAGCTCGAGGATGAAAATTATCAAGCAATAGATCAGATTTCCTTGCTCGAGGACGAGCTTTGGGAGACCAAGTAACAACTCACTAATCTCTGGAGTGAGTTGCCTGACTTGAAGGAGAGCTGAGGCCTTGGTTTCACCTGGATGAAATTAGCTGCACAATGGACAAGAGGTTTCGAGATGGCATTCCTTTCAAGATTGCATTCTTGGTTTCAGGCATTCCTATTGGTTTCCATGATCTGAGGAATGCTGGAGTTCAACGCATAGCTGATCTGGTAGACTTTTTAGTGACAGGAGGGGGGCCTGTGCCACACTCACTGGGGCCCCCCGACCATAGGATTGTCGTCCGCCCGGGTCATAGGCATAGGTAGCGTTTTTTTTCTTTTTCTGGACAGACTGTCCTTTATGTATATGAAAATTCTTCAATAAATCAGTTAGATTGTTTCAATTATTGTTGCTGATGTCTTTGAGTTTACATTAGCTCACCTTAGTCCAAAACTGATCCAGTTTGCCAGTTAAGCATTGTCGCTATTGTCACCGAGCTTGATCGACAGTCTTGGCATGCATGTGCTTTTTCCCTTGGGGGGACATCGTGGCACCAGGAGAGACTGTTCACCGGTTAAGCGTTGTCATTATCATTACCAGGTTTAGATGGACACATCTGTCCAGTTCTACTCGCTCTTGTGAGGAGGTTATGGCACTTATAAAGTCTGATTGTTGGCTAAGCATTATTGCTGTCATTGCTGGGTTTCAACGGAGTCTAGGCCGTCATCTACACTTGAGTGATGGTTCTCCTCCCAATAAGAGGGAGTTATTGCACTCAATGCATTAGGTCCTAGTTTGCCAAAGGTCTTGTTTGGTACTGGCCGCTCGTTTGAACAGTTTTGACTTTAGTCCAAAAGCTCCCTGAGTCGTGGTACCCAACTATTGTTAATTGATGGTGCTCGTTCCTATTAAAGGAAGTTGTCGCATGCATGCTGAATAGCCCCCTAAGGTTTTTGTAGCTGCTTGTTTGGGCTGATCTAACTTTAGTCCGCAAGCTCCTCGCATCATAAAGTTCAACCTTGTTTAGCCTGCTCGTCATTTGGACCGAGGTTTAGCGGTCGACCTCCTTTGGGCCTCTCGGTTAGTTGAACCGAGGTTTTTGATCGGGTCACAACTGGTGGTGCTACATGTGAAGGATTTTATCCAACTTAGGGGCAGTCTAGGTCATGAAATTTATGCCTGCACTCAAGTATTCAAACAAACATGAGAGACAATAAAATAAATGACTATTTTATTAATTGAAATGTGTTGACACCATATAGGCATTTCATATGATATGTGCGTAGCATTCCTGTGCTCGATGGAAATCTGCTAATAGTGCTTTTGGAGGTGGGTGGCATTTCATGCCTTCAGGACCGATTTTCTATTTTGAGACGTGTAGCTTATATGCCCCATTTCGGAGGATTATCGAGATTAGGAATGGTCAGTCTCGACAGGGAGACATCTTGTTTCTGTCGGCAGCTTTGATTGTGGCCTCTACGCTCTGAAGAACTAGGTCTACCACCTTAAATTGGCGTGTTTTCACCTTCTCCTTATAGAGCCGAGTGATCCCCTACTGATAAGCTATTGCGCGCGGCCTTACTGCGTCTTAGGCTTCTTTAAGCTAGTCAAATTACTCTTTGAGTTGTTGTGAGTTACTTAGCAGGTCAACACTGTTGACTCGAAGGTTGGGCAAATCAATCTTCATCGAGATGTCCGCTTCAACTCTACAATATATGCCGAATGGCACTTCACATGTAGGTTACCTCAGCGTTGTTTGGCTGGACCACAACACGAAAGGTAGCTTGTCCACCCAGGAGCCCCCTGTATTCTTAATCTTTGTCTTTGACCCATGCAATAGCGTTCAGTCTGTAACTTTCACTTGCCTGCTGGTCTAAGAGTTGGCAACGGACGTATGAACCGACCTCATTCCAAAACTCGTGCTGTACTAAATGAAGTGCTTACCAGATAATTGGGTTCCATCACTAGTGACTATGACCTTAGGAAACCCAAGTTTGCATATGATGCTCCGATGATTCAATTTGGTAGCATTCTTTTCAGTGATCTGTACTAGTGGGATGGCTTTTGCCCATTTTGAAGTGGTCGATACTAATGATGACAAATGTCCTCTGCCTGGTCGTGACGAGCAATGGGCCTACGATGCTGAGCCCCCACTGCACAAACGGTCATGGCATTTATAAGGTCTGCAGCTCTGTGTGTAGTCAGGGTGGAGCACTACCGTGGATTTGGTAGCTCTCGTACTTCTTTACGAATTACGTGACATCCTTTTTCACTATTGGCCAACAGTGGGCTTGCCGCATGATTTTAAATGTCGGGTTCTTGTCACCGACATATAACCTACTGATGCCGAGATGTACCTTGCTTAACGCATAGTCAGCCTCTTCTGGCATGAGACAGTACACGTAAGGGACTGAATAGCCTCGTTGGTATAGTCTATCGTCTATGATGGTATATCATCCTATTGTTTTTTTACATGCTTAGCGTCGTCGCGGCCCCAGGACCCAACACAGTGCAGAAGTGATCGAGACGGCCCGTCGAATCGAACTTCTGTCATAAGGCTCCTGGTTTGGCATCTTAAAATTGCAAGGGAGTGGCTTCAACTGAACCTTCCTCGTGACCGGTGGCCTTCTCGAGCCAGTGGAGTGTCTATTAGTGCTGCATGAGATTTCTTCCTAGGCTAGGGGCCTCTAGTCATTATGGAAATCACATGGATTTTGCCACTCAGGGCTTTTATCCCTTCATGACTCAATCAACTCTTTAGCCACGTCTAGGCCCTATCGCTAGTGGCTACTCGAGCCTCGAGGTTGTCAAGCCACTGGGCCTTCTTAGTGGGCTATGTTTTCCTCCGATTCTTCCTTCTGGACACTGAGGTCTGGGATTTGGAAGGTGGAGTCCCCAATAGTGGTACTTCTAGAGGGGTACAAAAAGTTTGGAGCAGCATAGACATGGCGCTCATTTGGCCAGCAAGTGTCTAAATGTCAAGGGCTAGTTGTTTGTCCCATGACTACTTGCAGAGGGGTTGTTATAGGGCCCGACGTTTCTGGCCAATGCGTTAGCTTGTGTCTTAGTGTTGACGATATTTGCTATTGTGATTAGACTTTTTAGTCATTTCTCACAAATAGTGCCACTGATGTGCCTTTGGATTCGGATTACTAAATGAATTAATGAGCCGCTTGATCTTACTCGGTGGGTTGAATCAAAGCGAGTCCGATATTCGTTATTTTGAGTCTGGATTTTACACACCACAACTAATAAATAAGATATCAAAGAATGATAGGACTCAGTATATCTTCCGATACTCAAGTCAGAAATCTTAGTTGAATAAAAAGATAGGAGGATAAGAGAATAATGTATAGATGTATGTAAAAGGAGATTAAGTGTTTGTTTGAGGGCAATACTCCAATGATGCACTCAGCAGGTGAGCGACTTAGAGAAAGAGGTGCACTTGATTGAGGAGTAGTTTAGTGAGTGAAGTGTACTTCACTAGGAGCAGTTTAGAGAGAGAAGTGCGCTCAACAAAGAGCGGGTTTGGAGATAAAGGATAGTGCTTCTGTAAGGTATCGGTTCCTAAAATATAGTAATTCCAGTAATCAAGTTAATATAATAAATTTATGAGGAATGGACTAAGGAAAATAAAAATTTGATCATAGTTGAGGAAATTGAGGACTAGGCTCGCCGCAGGCTCAAGCCCAATAGGGGTGCCAATTCCATTAGCTATTAGGCTCGCCGCAGGCTTGAGCCCAGCAAAGGGTACTAATTCTAGTAGTTACTGGGCTCGTCGTAGGCTCAAACTCAACAGAGGGCACCAATTCTAGTAGTTATTGGGCTTGCTGCAAACTCGAGCCCAACAGATGGTGCCTATTCCAATAGCTACTAGGCTTACCGCAAGCCCGAGCCCGGTAGAGGGCGCCAATTCTAATAGCTATTGGGCTTGCCACATGCTCGAGCAAGATGGAGGGCACCAATTCCAATGTGGTTGCTCTTGAAGCGCACTCGAAGGGCACTCAAGCACAAGTCTGAAAATTTTCCACCGACTTATTGTTTTCTATTTTAAATAGGGAGAAGAGAGGGGCGTGACGTAGTAGAGCAGGGGAGGAGGAAGGAGAGGGAAAAAGAAAAAGAGGAGGAAATTTCAATAACTGCCAACCCGATCAGAGTAAGAAAAATAATAAATCAAGCTAAGGCAAGTATACCCTAAACTCTGTCTTTCATTGTTGTTTCTTTTTGGTATCTCCATTTTGGGTATTATTACCCTAATACTCTTCCCCTCTAAGATTTATATGTAAAATCGCATGTTTTTTTAATTCTCTCATGAATTTATGAATAATTTACATGTTTAAGTATGAGTATTATAATTTATGAGTTTGATTTTATTGTATAGCTCACGTTTCATGTTTGAATCTGTTCTAAACATTTTCTCTCAAACCCTAGCTCGAAAATTGAAAGTATGATTTATGTAGATTTTGAGTTATGGGATGAAAATATTCTGTTATGAATTATTTAAACTTATTGGATGATTTTATCTATAATTTTGTTAAAAGTTATATTGTTTAAAATTATTGAGAACTCTAAGGTTATCTGAAAGAGTTAGATATGAAAAATTTAAGTGGCCTTCAAAGAGTGATGAATTAAGACTAAAAATAAGAATTAAAATTTTCAAAGTTAAGCTAAAATCAGTAAGAAATTAGATCAAAGATTGATATTCAGCAGATAATATTCTCTGACATGCTATTAATATTACAGTTAAAACTCAAGGATTATCCTAACCGCGTATGATAATGGGTAATATTTTTTAACAAGCCTTAGGATATTATAGTGGTAATTGAGGATAACTCCGTCTATAAAGTGATATGTGGTCCACCTTCCTCGAGGTGTTACTATGGAGGATAAGAACTAAGAATTTATGATCATTCTATCCTCGGGATGTAAATAGAGAGAAAATACATTATTATCCTGCCTTTGGAATGTAAATAAGGAAGAAATAAGAATTAAGACTTTTAATTGTATTGAGTGAACACAATTTATCCTCGATTATTTGCTCCCTTGGCTGGTAGGGCCTACTAACCCTGGTCCCTCAAGATAATAAAGATTATCTAAAAAGACAATTAAGTTTTAAGTTATTTCATGATTTTCGGCATATTTTCTGACTAAGATAAGTGAAAAAAGTAACAAAAAGTTAATAAAATAAATAAGGATAAGGTTTTTTGCACAAGCTCATATTTATGCATCGTTTTATATTTTTGCATTACCCATATGCATATTTGGTTCCTAAATCATTTGATGACTAAAGACAAATGGAATGAATAATTAAAGAAAAAGATAAAATAAGTAGAGACAAGATTATGTCCATAAGTTCACGTTCATGCATCATTTCTGGCTTTTACATTATCCATATATATATATATGTTTTGACTCCTAATTCTTCCGATGTCTCTCTCTCTCTTTATATATATATATCTTTTGTATGAAAAATTTACATGTCCTTGTTATTATGATATCTTGCTGAATAATTGGCTCACCCCTTACTGTTTTTCTGTCTACCCCTTTTAGATAGTACCAATGAGCTGATACTAATAAAAAGAGTAAAGGTAGGGGATAGCTAAAACAAGGCTGGTGGACCTCGGAGACTTGAAAGTTTTGGATGTGTTAATATAATATGAATGTAAATGACTAATATTTTGATAAATATTGTGTATTAAATTATGGTGTGGCATGATGTAAAATTATTATGATTTTTTGTTATACTTTCGCAGTTTATTGTAGTTATAGTTATGTTTCTACAGGTATAATATTTGATTTTGTACAGGTTTCTAGTTGGCATCTCTCATTAGATCCAATATAATAGTTGAGATTATTATGTTAGAGTCATGAATAAAATAGCATTTGATTATGTTCCTGTGTATGTGTTGTGGTTGAAATTTATGGTCTATCTATTTTTATGTATTGTACAAGGTTTATTATCCAGGTTATATGTATGATTATTATCCATATTCAGGGAAGACTCTACTCAATTTTCTATAAAAATTAATATATTTATAAATAAGGGTGTAAAAGATATTTTGGTTAAATATGATTATTGACGGAAGGTCATAAATGATTATGACCCATTCCGTTACAAATGGTATTAGTGAAAAAAGATATCTTATGTTTAATTTAAATCTTATACGGAAACTTATGTTAGAATAAGATAGATTAAATAAGTAGATGAAGGTATAGAATGATTAAGTTAGATCGAAGAGTTCTGGATATCCTAATTTGTATAACTTGGGCTAGAATTTAGTTGGGATTAGTTTGATTGTCCCACCTATGTCATCCTAGTTAGTGCCAAAGTTATGAGCTAATCTGTGCTGTTCATATTTAAGGAAGAATAGTAACAATAGAAATGTCGCCTATATAGAGGGCTATGCGTGGTGGTGGTCAACTGCAGAATCAAGGGGCAAAGTATTTGGATATTTTTGGAAAGATAGCAAATTGTAGGGAGGCAATGGGACAGCAAAACTTAGCTCCAGTTTTAGTTCTGGCTCCGGCTTAAGCTCCTACTAATCCTGGGGTGCCTGTTTATGAAGGAGTTCCCAAAAATATAGATAAGCCTATACCAAGTGTTAGTGATTTAGATATCATGAATATATAAAGAGAAAAGTTGCAAGGAGACGTCTTGAGGTTTAAATCTGATTGATGCCGATTTAGTATTTAAGTTGATTGATATCAATTCAAGGCCTAGGTTAATCGATTTTGGTTCAAAGTTCAGGTTTGATCTATTCTGGGTTGAAGATTTTCAGGCTAGTAATTCATTAAGAAAATATACTTGGTCAACCTAGCAAGTAAGACGAATAAGGTGGACTTGATGGTTCGAGGTTACTGTAATTGGAGTCGATTTTTGGTATAGTGAATTTGAGAATGTCGATTTATGATTGATTTAGTAGTAATTGAGTGCTTGAATTTTTGAGTGGTACAAATCCTGTTGAAATTGAAATCGTGCTCGTGAATGCTGGTATGAATTGAGTTGATAAGATATTATGCTTTGCAATCTGGATACGAAATTTTGAATATGGGGCATAGTTGATTGAGTAGTGACGAAAATACTATCGTTTTACTTACAAATCGTTTAATAAGGATATGCGCCAAGTTTATTTGGCAAATGAGACCACCCCTCGAAGTCATTCAGTGGTCACTAAGGAGTTTGGCTGTGTAAGTCTTTGAGAATATTCCCTGGAAGAAAAGATCAAGCTGATTTATCTTTTGATAGGTAATTCGAGACTGTGTTGGAAATCAATACTAACTTTTGAGGATTTTGTATGGAATTGAAGGAGCATGGGTTAGGTGTCGTTACGAGATACTTTGAAGCCTCTGGGGTAGTAAGATGAACTGATGAGGTTGTATATAGATGATTAAAGGTGATAAATGATTTAATAAACAGACATTGGGAAATAAATGACATGTTTGATCAAATGCAAAGACTTGATGATATCTAGAATCGATCTGTATCCAGAATATTATCAATTGTGAATAATTAAGGGTTATTTCCGTGGCAGCATTTAAGATTAAAATAGGGTTGTTATCAGTTCTGGTGATGCCATTGGGGTTTGATGGTATTTATGGACTTCATAAACTATGAAAGGCAGTCAATCGTAAGCTCAATGGAGGAAGGAATGTGGGGTTAGTTAAGGAAGAATGTGATGTGGGCATGAGACTTCTTCAGTAACATGTTTATTGGTCGGTAGACCATTGAAGCAATGGCTTATTGAGAAGATTGATTAATGTTGCGAAGGATTAAGAGCCATGAGGTGTTTAGCTTAGAAGTGATTGGCATTCATAGAAATGAGGCATGTGAAAGTAACCTTTGAGAAATTAAGGGTAAATTATTGACCATATTATTTAAGTTAACCCATGATAGATCCGGTGAGTTATAGTAGAATGTAATGTTTTTTAGGAAGGTTAGAATTATGTTATTCTTACATCATGGTAGGTGGCAACCCTCAAATCAAGTGGAGGAGAAGCCCATGATTTGAAATTGCTTTACCCATTGTTGGGGTTAGCCGATGAGGTCCTTACTTTAAGGATTTATATGTGTTACTTATGGAGATAGTTTTTGTTCAATGATTCTAAAGGTCTGAGGAGTTGTGTCAAAAAGAAGAAATAAGTATGCGATAGTGCAGGCGGTAATTTGAGAACTATTAAGGTGGATCTCGGCATCCTTTGAGGAAAGTAGATATTATGACTGATAATTAATATCGGAAGTCATTAGATTTAGTATATCTTTGATATTTTACAGGGGGTGCTGTAGAGTGAATCTAGAGTAGATACTAACATTTAAGCAAATGGGGTGCTTTACTTTTGGCTCTGAGAGAAAGAATTGTATTTGAAGATTAAGGTTATGAAATTATAAAATAAAAAGTCCTTATGGTTTTGTTTCAAGACGGTTATGACGACCCACTCATCATAACTATGGATGATGTGTTCGAATTGAATCAGTTCGCCTATCGGTATGCCAACGAATCTTGAGGTTGTTAAGTATTTGAGTTTTGAGGTTTTGGGTGATGACCTAAAACTATATTGAATTTTTGGGTGATTGTTACAATTGTAGTTTCTAATTTGGCCATAATTTGTGGATTTGTGGGCTTTGCATCCATGGTGTGGATATCTTAGGATTTTTTTTTTTAATTATGGCTGCTGCATAATCTAGGTACTGAATATGAATCATGGGATGTAAGTTGTAAGAAAATTTTTCATACACAAATAAATGATTAGTCAGAATAGCGGAAGTGTGTGGGCTCATAACTTTCATAGGTCTCAAGATATGATTGAGGCTAAAAGTGAATGACCATGTTTACAATGTAGGTATTTACTGATTAGCTGATAAGTTGCCCATTTATTATTGAATTGGATCATGTGTTTCAGGGACATGTCGGTTTATCGACATACCAACGAAATAATAAGAATATAAAGTATTTCGACTTTGAAATTTGATTGTGATTTGAGGTTTAGGACGAAATCTTAATCAACTTAATCAGAGAATTTTGGGCGTCAAGATAAATTAGATATGGTGGTGAATTACAATTGGATGATTTGTAGTTAGATAATTAATCAGAGTTGCGCAACAGAAGCGTGGTGAACTGATATATTTTAAAGTTCCATTTGAGGCTCAGAATGAATGATCATTTTCGAGACTTAGAGTAAATTGAAGTAAAAATTATTAGCCCGTTTGAGGTTTTGAGTTAAGTCGAAGAGGTAGTTAATAAATTTGGGTTGCTTTCGAACTTGGTAGATTCAAATTTTTGATAGAACGCATTGGGTAATAAGGATTAGAATAATTTAAATGCTTAAGGTTCTATGGGATAATCATTTAATCGAGGAAGTGACTCAGGATCGCTAGGAAGAATTTAGAAAGATTACCCTTGATTATGGAATTTCGAAGATTGTTAAATTTCGAGAATAAAATTTTATAAGTGGGGGAGAATTATAAGGTACCGGTTTCTAAAATATTATAATTCTAGTAATCAAGCTAATATAATTAAGTTTATGAGTAATGGATTAAGGAAAAATGGAGATTTGATCATAATTGAGAAAAATGAGGAATAGGCTCACTGCAGGCTTAACCACAACAGAGGGAGCCAATTCCAGTAGCTATTGGGCTCGCGCATGCTTAAGCCCAATAGAGGGCGCCAATTCCAGTAGCTATTGAGCTTGCCGCAAGCTCGAGCGAGATGGAGGGCGCCAATTCCAATGTGGTTGTGCCCGAAGCGTGCTCGAGTGTGAGCCTAAAAATTTTCCATTGACTTATTGTTTTCTTTTTTAAATAGGAAAAAGGGGGAAGAGAGGGGCGCGATGCAGTAGAGTAGGGGAGGAGGAAGGAGAGTGAAAAAGAGAAGAAGGAAGAAATTTCAACGACTTTCAACCCAATCAGAGTAAGAAAAATAATAAATTTGGTTGAGATAAATATACTCTAAGCTCTATCTTTCCTTGTTGTTACTTTTTGGTATCTCTATTTTGGATATTATTGTCCTAATACCCTTTCCCTCTAAGATTTGTATGTAAAATTCAATATTTTCTAATTTTTTCATGAATTTATGAGTAATTTGCAGGTTTAAGTATGAGTATTATGATTTATGAGTTTGATTTCATTATATAGCTCACGTTTCATGTTCGAATCTATTCAAAACGTTTTCTATCAAATCCTAACTCAAAAATTGAAGGTATGATTTATGTGGATTTTGAGTTATGGGATGCAAATATTCTGTTATAAATTATTTAAACTTATTGGATGATTTTATCTACAATTTTGTTAAAAGTTATATTGTTTAAAATTACTAAGAACTCTAAGGTTATCTGAAAGATTTAGTTATGAGAAGTTAAAGTGGCTCTCAAAGAATGATAAATTAAGACTAAAGAATAAGAATCAAGATTCCCTAAGTTAGGCTAAAATCAGTAAAAAAACTAAACCAAGGATTGATATTCAGCAGGTAACATTCTTTGACATATCATTAATATTATAGTGAAAATTCAAGGATTATCCTGACTGCGTATGGTAACGGGTAATATTTTTTGACAAGCCTTAAGATGTGTCGTTCTGAACCTAGGTCACTTGACCCAGTTCAGACCGACTACGAGGAAACTCAAAATCTCAATCATCCTTATAAATGCATCATTAAATTCAATATAACAATTATATTTCTTATAATAAATTCCTTCGAGATAATAAATGTATATATGATTATTATCCTGAGAATACGGTGCCAACATATCCAAATAAAATCTCGATTAGTGAAACTGACTCTAGAGTTTCTCCTCATGAGCCTCTATCTTCAATATCTTCTCTATCTTAAGGTTCTGTAGCAAAAGTAAGATCTCTCAACCCGCACTATGCAACCAACTAGATTCGGAGCTAATAAAATACAAGAGTGAGCAAAATGCCAACCAAGTGATAGCAAATCTAAGATAATAGGAAATGATAGTAAACAATTCATATATACAATACATAATGTATGCCAAGAATCATGAATAATAATACAATATTCAAATATAAATATATCCAAAAAAGTGTATTTCATCGCATCTACGATTCCAATATATAAGAAAAATAGATTACTCCAACTCTGATATGACAATGATTATAAGATTTCAACAATAAGAGACGAAAATTTCTCATAATCCGATCTTATAAGAAATACAAGGATCACCTGATCTGAATATCAGCGTAAACTACCTGAAAACCAAATAATAATAAACAACATGGATTCCACTGAATTCGGATATCATAAAATTCGACACATGGATTCTATCGAATACAACTCGTGAATTCTATTGAATCGCAAATTCAAGAGGTATGAATAATGATGAAATATCACAATGAATCTCCTTTGACCTTACTCTGCCACCGTGAATCAAAGGCCGCGTATTTATACCCTTAATGGCTGGGTAAATGCAACGAGGTTATCCATAATATCTTCACTACCCCTACAGTCCTCCTAGAAGTTGTACCTGTAGTATGCTCATACCATCCATGATACTACTCGCTAAATGATATCCCTGATATTATTTCCTACGATAGTCATATAGTTATAAGTATCCCTCCACGGAAAACAATATACCTCATTATCACCATAATACGAAAATTAGTATCGGATAAGTGTAGGCCACGCTAAAGTGTCGTAGCATCCCATTCGAGTAGATACCTTAATGTTTTCATATACTTTCCTTAACATTGACCGTAGGAATTCAATAATTCAAATACTCACGCAATCGAATATAACGCGAATGAAGGCTTTGCAATTATAAAGATAGAAATATCGTTAAATGTTGATAAGGACCATACTTACACAATCAAGACTAACACAAAGAAATTTATTACGGAACGAAGAAAAGATAATAATTAATCGGGAATAATTTATTTTAACTAATTTAAATATTTATCT
>JAODPA010020140.1:0-13035 GCA_025585075.1 Nepenthes mirabilis | reverse complement strand
TTTATTTTTATAAATTCCAACGCCTAGCTAACGAACGGTGCTGGAGACCAGCACGGGGCAATGAGGCCTTCAGCTTATCCCGAACAGCATTTGATATCTGAGAGCATATATGGGAAATGTCCTGAGGGAGAGATTTCTCAAAGATACGGTTGTTTCGTTCTCTCCAAATATAATAGACAGTAGCCGCCAGAGAGAGGCGTTTGGACAAAGCAGAGAGATTTTTTCCTTTCCAAATGTGAGCAGCCCATATGACGTTTTGTGACAGGTTTGGGTATGGCCAATGAAACCCGGCATTCCTTTGAATGGTGGTCCAAACCGAATTAGAGAACGGACAGGAGAAGAAAAGATGGTCATAATTTTCAGCATCCGAGTCACAAAGAGAGCAGGTAAGAGATAGATTCGAGATGCCGTGAACACGGTCGGATGTATTAAGTCTGCCTTTGATTGCCAACCAAAGGGTAAAGCATGGGCAGGAATATGAAGAGGGCCCCAGACTAATTTGGTCCAACACAATTTCAGCTTGGGGGGTGAAAAAGGAGGTAGGCAGACTTAGTCGAAAAAATACCATTAGGGCAACCAATCCATCTCAGGGAGTCTTTTCGTTCGGCATTGGGAAGATAAAGGGACATGTTATCGGCTAAGCACGAAACCTCCTGATCATAAGGGTTAGGCCAAGCCCACTGATCATCTCTAATTATCTGAGATACCTTGGCGTCACTAGATAGCCCAGTGACAGTACGAATGCGTTCGGAGCAAAAACTATTGAGAGGGCCTCGAGGATGCCAGTGGTCATGCCAGACAAAGGTATCCATGCCATCTCCAATGATCTTAGAGGTATCCTTGGCGTACATGAACGGACGGAGACTCATGATTTTCTTCCAACTCCAGGAAGCAGAGTCAGGAACATTGAGAGTCCAAATACACCGATCCTTGATTCTAGACTTGTGGACCCAGGTAGACCAAGCCGAGTCAGGATCTTTAGACAGGATGCGCCAAAGGAGTTTACAAATGAGGGCTTTATTTTGAGCCTGCAAATACTTGATACCCAACCCTCCTTCGCTCTTTGGGTAGCAGATATCAGCCCAAGCCACTTTTGCATTAGCCCTACCTTCCGAAGATCCATTCCATAGGAATCGCCTCAAGATGCAGTCGATCTGCTTAAGAATGGATTTGGGGAGAATGAAGATCGAAGCCCAGAAGAGGTGGACAGATGAGAGAATCGATGCAACCAATTGTAAGCGGCCTCCAAAAGAGAGCCACCTATTCTTCCAAGATTTAATGCGACGGGTAATTTTCTCGGTAAAGATCGTGCAATCATGAATCGACAGCCTTGTAGAGATCAGAGGGACGCCAAGGTATCTGATGGGGAGAGAGCCCACTTTGAAGCCCAAAACATCAACTATGTTCTGGGTCAGGGCTGGGTCTTTAGAGCAAATAAAGGTCTCACTCTTATTTATGTTCGCCGACAAGCCCGAAAGCCAATGGAATTCCTCAAGGCATTCCTTGAGAATCCGGATGGAGCACACGTCAGCCTGAGAGAACAGGAGAAGGTCATCGGCAAAGGCCAGCATGACAGTATGAGTCGCTTCGCACTTCCAATGAAATGTGAAATTATTATTCCTACGAGCCTTAAGATCAATGATGCCATTCAACACCTCCATCACCAGCACAAAGAGGTAAGGGGACATTGGATCGCCTTGGCGAAGACCTTTACCCCCTTTGAAGAAACCAACCGCTTCCCCATTAATATTGAGCGAGTACGAGGGGGTGGTAATACATTGTTTAATCCAATTAATCTTTTTGGGCGGGAATTTCATGATGGTCAGGACAGAAATGATGAAATTCCAATGAACAGAGTCATAGGCTTTCATGAGGTCAATTTTCAAAGTACAGCGAGGAGGGCCACGACCCAGATGGTACTTGTGGAGGAGTTCTTGGGCCAGAAGAATGTTGTCACTGATTTGGCGACCCGCCACAAAGGCCGTCTGGCACTTGTCAACCAGATAAGGTAACGTCATCTTTAAACGATTGGCAATGATCTTCGAGATAACTTTATAGATGACATTACAGCAGGAAATGGGACGGTAGTCAGAGACCAGCCGAGGAGACTGAATCTTGCGGTCAGACTAATGATCGTAGAGTTCATTTGTTTGAGGAGCAAACCATGAGTGAAGAAGTCACGGATGGCTTCACAAACAGATTGACCCACAATATCCCATGCTTCCTTAAAAAAATGGGCACTGAACCCATTAGGGCCCGGGGCTCTATAATCACCTATAGAGAAGATGGTCTTGCGGATCTCGTCATCACTTACAGGGCCTTCGAGAAGGTCCATAAGTGATTCAGGCACCGTGTGGAGGATGTAAGGGCGAATGCGATCCGTGTTAGCCGACCCGTGCGTGCGTCTGGTCCCAAGAGCCTTACTAAAGTGATCCACTATCAGCTTCTGGACATTTTCGATACCATTGATAGGAGTCCCATCATGATCAAGGAGCGAGATGATCCGATTCTTATTGTGGTTTCCATTAACAGTCTTAAAAAAGAATTTATTACACTGATCCCCTTCTTTGAGCCACCTTATCTTAGCTTTTTGCTTAGTAAGGTCGACTTCCTTGGCCAGCGCATCATGGTAGGCATCCTTGCATCTGCGTTCTTCAAGATGACACACAAGGTTAGGAGGGGTTTGACCCTGGATCTCCTCAAGCTTTGTCCTCAGGCGGGCAACCTCCTCATGGACATCACCCTCATCGACATTAAGCTTTTTCAGAGCCTTTTTCACCAACTTAAGACGAGTCACCAGCCTGAACATCGGATATCCAATGGTGACGTCCGACCAAGCATCCGCAACCAAAGGGTAAAAATTTGGGGATTTTGTGAGAAAATTATTGATCGGAACAACCCTCTATTCCTGGGGGAAAAACCGGAAGTGAGAAGAATACAGGGCGAATGATCAGAGAGTCTAGCGGGGGGAAAAAGGGCCTTAGCCCGTCTGAATTTATCAAACCAGTGACCATTCGCGACCACACGATCAAGCTTTCTGAATATGCGAAGGGACAAATCGTGTCCATCATTCCAAGTATAGTGCATACCTTCATGGCAGACGTCGTCAAGATCACAGTCTCTAAGACAGTAGTCTAGGTCAAGCGAGTTTTTATTGTGCCAGACACCACCCAAGGCCTCAGAAGGGGACCTAATGGCATTGAAATCCCCAAGGGCAGCCCACGGGAGGTTGCCCGGATGGTTAGATATCATCCGAAGGCTATCCCAAAGGAGCCTACGAGAGATTTCGGAGTTAGCACCATAAATAAAAGACAAGATGCATCGGGTATTCTCCTCGAGGAAAAGGACTTCAAGATGAACGACTTGATCCTCCGAGGCGAGAACGTTGCACGAAACCGAGGTGGGATCCCAGCCCACCCAAATCCGACCATTCGGGGACGCAGAGTAATTCATGATCCAAGACCAATTGGGTCTGATTCTGGTGGAGACAGTCAAAGAGTTTTTTTCCGCGACTTTGGTTTCCACCAAGCCAGCTATACTACACGTATGGGAGCTAATGAGGTTGCAGACTTCATGAGCTTTTACAAACCCATTAAGGCCCCTCACGTTCCAACAGGCAATAATAGAGGGTGAGGGGGGGGGCTGATTTTTAAACCCCCGAGATTTTTTATTCCTCCGAGCGGAGACACGCTCCTTAGTTTTTGGGACAGGGCCACCGCTTTTTAGGCAACCAGGAGTTCCAGGAGGAGGCTCACGATGAGTGGAGACCATCGTAGCATCTGGTGTGAGAGGAGTAAGATGATTAGTAGAGTCAGATAGACCTGGTTCAGAGGAAGATCCATCTGTCCTCAATTTAAGGGAACTGGGGGGCTCAAGATAGCGAGAGGGGCTCCCAGGCCCAGGAGAGGTAGATGACTTAGAAGGCCGACTAGGAGATTCGATAGCGACATGGCTATGAGGCCGAGTAAGATCAGCCCGGACAACTGGGGGACCGCAACAGAGTCAGAGCAATTGCGACTGGGTGGAGGCTCATGAAATTCCTCCTGTAAGGCTATAAACGAGTTAGAAGTCGTTATAGCCTTACGTTCAGTATCAATGGTTAGGGGGCCGCACCAACCGGAGATTTTGAACGGGGATCCATCCAAGGGGAACCGGGGGAGGGGAGGATACCCTGGGAAGAGACCGTTTGCTTTGGAACCCAAGAAGTTTTGATAGGGTGACTCTTGTTCCTAATCTTTTCAGGAGCGGTCCTACGCGCCGGCCTATGCTGGTACTCAATTTTGATTTCGCATAGATAATCAGACGGGTGTTCAGCGCAGCCTCTAGCATGAACCTTAACAGATCCCGGCTGAGGGGCATTGACCCCCATTTCAACACAAACCCTCGCAAAACCCAAACGTTCGAGTTTTTCAGTGACAGGGTCAAAAAAAAGAGGTTTGCCAACCGCACTAGCGATCCAACTTAAACCCAAATGGGTCCAGTATTCCACCGGGATCCCAGACATGGTAATCCAGGTAGGGAAGGATTTATGATCCTCACGGGATAAAATCATACCTGGCCACCATTTTTTAAGAAAGAAAGCATGGCCAGCAATCAACCACGGACCATTAGCCAGGCATTTTTCAAGTATTTGGCTTGAGGAGAAGCGGAAGAAAAAGAAACCTGATTCGTTTCCAGCTACATGTTGCAGTTCAAAATGTTTCCATATTTTCTTTGTGATAAAACTGACAACATTAAAATGGACGGGATCGCCAACGAAGTAACCAACAAGGGTGGTACCCCACAAGTCCGACCCCTGTTTAATAACCCCAGGAGGGGGGGGATAGGATAATATTTTCCAAGTCGGAAGTAATCGGAGGGTAAAATTTCAGAGGACACTTACCTCCAATAGCCCTTTTCTCAACAATTGATGCCCAAGAGACACCTGGCGAGCAGGAGCCACGATCAATGGAGGGGCATGAGTCATCAATAGTGGTGGACCCGATGGCATTGGAAATCGGACACTGAACCGAGAGCAAGTCTGATTAAGCAGTATGACCTGGAAATAAAGCTGGAGGACCAGACGGGCAGACAACCATCTCCACAGCTCCCTGCCGAAATACCAATTCTAAAGGAGAGTCGGCAGAGCACAGCGGTGAAACAGAATCACATGGCTTGAGAGGAGAGACTAATTGAACACCATGGCAAACGGCACCAGGAGACGACACCGAGATGGGCAGGGCTGAGAGGGAAGAAACTGTCGAACCCTGAGAGGCAGAGCAAGAGGCCGGCATCATAGAAGCTACAGGGGCCTCACCATGGCTGAATGATGCAAACGAAGGGGAAGGAGGAGGAAGAGAGCATTGGAGCCCGGACGAGATGTGGGAATCACGGGGGTTGATAGTTCGAGGGAGGAGATGGAAGCGAACAGAGAGGCAACAACGTCATCGAAGGGGAAGAGAGGGAGCGACGGATCTGGCTATGGCGGCCGAAGGCTCCGGACGAAGAAAGGGAGGCGAAGACGAAATCAGAGGAAACGGAAGGGGAAGAACCAGATTGGGGCTGGGGGCCGTGAGGCCAAGGTGTGGCGGGCCGGGAGAAGACAGTAGAATTCGGTTTTAGGCAAGAGGGCGAATGAAAGACGGGGGAAGTAGGCTTCGATGAAATCGGATAGCAAGGCGGAGGGGGATCGACCGGCGCCATGGGCGCCGGTAGGAGGTTGAAGGCAGGCTCAGCTAGATTTGAAATCGGGGAGGTCGGGAGAGAAAGCTACTCTTGATTAGTGATAATATCCTTTTAGCTCAGGAGTTCTTGCACAAGTATCATCTTGGGGCGGACCCGCCTAGATGTACAATGAAGGTTGACCTAAAGAAAGCCTACGACTCTGTCTATTGGGACTTTATCATTAATATCTTGACCCTTATGAAGTTTCCGCCTCAAATGGTCAAATGGATTGACCAATGCATTACGACTCCGACTTATTCCCTCAATATCAATGAGGAAGTGGTCGGCTTCTTCAAAGGAGGCAAAGGCCTCCGCCAAGGGGACCCACTTTTCCCTTATTTATTTGTCCTGGTGATGGAGGTTCTCAATAGAATTATTGAGGTCAAGGCTAGACGGGATAACAACTTCAGATTCCATTGGAAATGTGCAGAAACTCAAACTGTTATGCTTGCCTTTGCTGATGACCTCCTCCTCTTCTCCCATGCTGATACCAAGTCCATCTTGATTCTCAAGGAATGTCTTGATGAATTCCAAAATGTCTCTGGTCTCTCCGCTAACCCAAATAAGAGTGAGATCTTCATTTGTTCAAAGGACTCATCTCTTCACCAGAATATCGCTGCTAACATGGGCTTTAAAGTGGGCAAACTGCCCATCAGATACCTGGGGGTTCCATTGATTACCACTAGGCTTTCGGTCACTGATTGTAAATCTCTCACCGATAGAATCACTAAGAGGATCAAATCTTGCAGGAATAGATGGCTCTATTTTGGAGGGCGATTGCAACTTGTTGCCTCTATCCTCTCTTCTGTCCACCTTTATTGGGCTTCCATCTTTATCTTACCAAAGTCCATCCTTAAAGATATTGAATGCATCCTCCGCCGTTTCCTTTGAAACGGATCCTCTGAAGGCAGAGTTAATGCTAAAGTGGCTTGGCATGATATTTGCTACCCCAAGAACGAAGGCGGTGTGGGCATCAAGAACTTGATTGATCAAAATAAGGCTCTTAATTGCAAACTCCTGTGGCGTCTCCTCACTAGAGACACAAATTCTGCTTGGTTTTTATGGATCTACAAGAACAGAATCAAAGACCGGTGCATTTGGACCATTAAAGTCCCGGCCTCGGCCCCGTGGAGCTGGCGTAAAATTATGAAACTTCGGCCTTTTATGCGCGCTTACTCTGTTAAGGACATTGGGGATGGTTCTGATACTTTCCTCTGGCACGATAACTGGCATCCCCTTGGCCCCCTAAGTGAGGTGAGCACCGATCGTACTCGCCTTGTCTTGGGTTTGCACTGGGATATTAAGGTCGATAATTTAATCAGAGACAACAGATGGGTTTGGCCCAACCCCTTCGACACTGAGGTTTTTTTTTTTTTTGGTAAGTAAGAATTTTAGATTAATGGGAGAAAAAATTATAAAATTTATGTTTTATCTCCAAGTATTTTGACTTGGATTAAAAACATAAAAATACTAGGGCATACCCCGAGTAACCGGTACATCAAATAATACCAAAAAGCCTCTAGGAGGACAAAGTACAACAGAAAAACAAAAACTGAATTCTGATGTAACACAAAGCAGACACAAAATCATTAACAGTGCTTGAGCATCATGCAGTGCAGCCATCCATTTTAATTCCGGCAATTACCACAAAGGGCAGACACCAAGCAACCTGCCAAACCCCTCCAAACCGGCAAACGGCAAATGCAAACATTCCACTCCAGCAAAGGAAAAGCCGCATATCATCAACATACCGGGAAATGGAACAGATGGATTCCATTCCGGGCAGGCCATTTCAAGCAAACCGGGATCCAAGAGAGCAGAAACTGGTATGCTCAATTTCCTTGCCTGCAAAGTAATATCGGCAAAAGAGCATGTGCAAACCGGTTTGCACATCCAAGCTTAACGGCACACCGGCAGATAGTAAGGCAGTTTCATCATCAGTAAAGAATTCCAAACCCGCAATGAAGCCCACCCAGCAAATCAAGACAGCAAAAAGATCAAATTTAGGAAGAATCAACCGGATAGGCATCAAATCGCTTCCACCATCAGCAGTTTTGGCACAAATCCAGCAATAAAGGAACACCCAAAAATCAGGATGTAATTCAAATGGAAGAACCAGCAGCTCCAAAACTTCGACACTGAGGTTTCCCACCTTGCCGTGAATATGCCGCCTAACCCTCCTTGTAGCAACCAAAAAGACTCTTTGAGATGGGCTGGGACTCTCAATGGCAAATTCTCGACCAAATCTGCATACTCTCCCATCCACCCTCCCAATCCAAAGGTCTCATGGGCCCACTTGGTGTGGGGCCCTTCCCATATCCCTTCCCACGCTTTTACACTCTGGCTCGCCATTAGGAGGAGACTGAATACCATTGATCGTCTCCACTATCTCCCCAACATATCTCCCATATGCATTTTATGCAACTCTGGATATGAAAACATCGAGCATCCTTTCTTCTCCTGCCCATTTTCCAGTGCTGTATGGACTAATGTTCAAAGACATTCTGGTATTCATTGGCCCCATCCTGAGTGGTATCAAAACATAGTTTGGGCTGCTTCCATCTGGAAAGGGAGTAATCTTTTGGCTGTCTCTAAGCGTTTGACCTTGGCCACCACGGTTTATTTCATTTGGATGGAACGCAATAATCGATTTTTTCAAAAATCTCCCCCACAAGACATCTCTCGTATTTTCTCTTCGGTAGTGGATGTTGTGAGGATTAAATTAATGACCATCTCGACTTCTAAGAGAGATGGTTATTGGGCGTCTCGAATTCAGTGGGGCTTATAAAAAAAAAAAGGAAAGGAGAGGTTCTCCTCCTCTCTAGAATTCGATTTTCAAAATTTGAAAATCGATTCTGCCGATTCTGCCTGACGCTCCTCCCGGCTCTGGCAGCGGTACTCGTCGACGACCATGACAACACCCCTTGCTCCTCCTCCGGTGTCCGTTCCCCCCGTCCTTACCCACTCTTCTTCTCCTCAGAACGCCATCACGCCCTCGACCATTCCCTCCTCGAATCTTTCTTCGCCTCGGACCCTGGTTGCTGATTCGTCTGTGGCTCTGAATCTCGATCCCGCCCATTCCGGCGGTAACGATGTGTCCTCCCTGTCTTGGGCTGATGCTGTGAAGAAGGACGGTTCTGGGTTTAGCTCTGAGCTCCGGTTCTTCCCTATCCAATCTTCGTTGTGTTCTGACGGTTCTCTTTCACCTCCGCCAGAGGTCATTGAACAAGGTAACTCCTTTTGGAGTAATACATTGGTTGGCTACTTCCTTAACACTCCTCCACACTTCACGGCTGTTAAACCAATTGCCATGAAGTTATGGTTCCGATTCGGTCTCAAGCAAACCGCTGGCAACGAAGGCGGATTCTTTTTCTTCCGCTTTCCTTCCGAAGCAATGGTGGAGAAAGTTATTCGTGCTGGTCCATGTATGTTCTCCGGCAAAGCAATTTTTCTAAAGCGTTGTAAGCCTGGAATGGAGCTATCAAAAGAAGAACACAAACGCTTTCCAATTTGGATAAAAATGACGAATATACCACTCGAATTGTGGTCGCACGCTGGTCTTTGCTGGTTAGCCAGTACGATTGGGATCCCTCTTCAGATTGATCCCAAGACAGCTCGAATGGAAAATCTGTCCTTTGCAAGGATTTGCGTTGAAGTTGGTGTGGATGTGCCGTTCCCCAGCTCCATCGCGATTCAGCATTGTTCTGCTTCTACCGAATTTGCTTCGGTGAATGTGGCTTATAGCTGGAAGCCAATCCGATGTCATCGATGCCAACAGATTGGGCATATGGAGACAAATTGCCGGTCCAAACTCATTCCAGGTAATTCTCGTCCTAAGCCTATAGACTCAGGGCTACCTGGTCTTGTTCCAACTGAAAGCCCTCATCCTGAGGTTCATGTGGAGCCTGGTTGCCAAGTAACTACGCCTCCAATTGTCGTGGATGGTAATTCTGGTAATCTTCCTTGTTCTGTGGCTAAAGAAGCCTTGCCCCAAACAGAGTCAATCCCGACCCCTATTGATGGTCTAAATGCTGAACTGCTTGCTAGGGCTGTGATTGAAACTCCAACTCCTCCCTCTGATGATTCGCGGGCTCTTACTTGGCCAAATCCCCCTCTTCCTGATCCGGTGCCTCAGGCAAATCAGGATTTGGGGGTTACCATGTCCTTTAATTTGGGTGAGCTCCCTCCCCTGTTGGGTTCTGTAGATAGTAGCCAGTTTGAGAGTGCCATCCCACTATTGTCTGCTGAGTGTGAGCATCAATTTAGTCTTCCCGATGATTCCAGTGGGTTGGATGGCTTCCTGGATATGCAGTTGGATGATTTGGATTCTAATCCCCTGGAGTCTGAGTCTCCCCACCATAATATCAACTTAGATGAATTTATGCTTACCCCTAGCTCTATTAAAAGGATTACTAAGAAATACTCTTCATGCTCCTCTGTGGTAGATGAATTGAGAGGCTTCGAGGCTGAGTGGAAGACTCCTAAGACTAGGAAGAAGAAAAAGGCTGCCTCCAAGAAGTCCAGTGGCGCCTCTGGTTCCTAGGCCCTGATGATGGAACATTTTTGACTGGGTCTTGTTTCCGGGGCAATGGAATTGACCTGGTGTCTTTTTGGGTGATTAATTTTGTTCCTTGTTGACCTGGCTCTGAACAAGAATGTGCTTGAAGGTCTTTTGGCCCTTCTCGGGAATAAAAAATCCTGCTGTAGGCAGGCAGTGATTGGGTGAATCTGTTTTGTTATGGACGAACTGGAAATCTGATGGTTCTAGTTTTTGGTTGTCCTACTGTCTGGAGGGTTGGGACTAATGATGGAATGGCTGTGGGGCTTTTTGCTATTGTGATCCATCCGCAGTTCTGGTTTGTTGTCGGTTGCAACAATGGGCCAGTAGTTGTATGGATTTTGCTATTTCTAGTCTTGGTGGCTTGAAGCTGTTGGTATTCATCTGGGCTAGTCTGGTACTGGAACTGGCCATGAGGCACAGTTTATAGCGGCTATGGTATGGGATTTTCTCCCAGCTGGCCCTGCCTGATTTGTGGTGATTGTGTTGCATTCCTTTGGTATGCTTGTATATGGCTATTTCAGCCAGTCTGCTGAAGGTGTTGTTTGACAGTATCTTCATGTGGGTTGTTGTCTCATCTTGAAGGTTGTGATGCAGCCGTTTGTTCCTTGGTGCTGCTCCATCTGGCCTGGCTGGTTTTCCTTTTAATTGATTGGGTTGGGGGGTGCCCATGGGTTTTGGAAACTCCGGCTGTGGACTGAGCAGCTGACTGTGATTCCCTTTGGCTGCTGCATGCTCTTCTTGTTTGAGGTGATTCCTTTTTGTATCTGGCCACTTTTGATTTTCTGGCCCTGGGACTTAGTTGTGTTCATCAATCTCCTTGTTCTCAAATGGGCTGTGTTTTTTATTGCTGATGCCGCTGGGGTATGCAGTCTCTTGGCATTGCGGTGGTTAATGCTGATGTTGAGTTGGAAACGACTGGACATGTTATGTGGGCTGCTGTCTCATCTAGCAGGAGGGATTCACCCGAATTTCCTCTGGTGCTACTCTGTCCCTTGGCTGTGTGTCCCATTTATTGAACGGATTGGGGAGCCCGTGTGGGCTAAGCAGTTGTCTGAGGTCTTTTGGTTGTCTTTCCTTTTCTTGCTGAGGAAGTGCCCAAACTGTGCTGCTTTTTGTACTGAAGATGGTGCTGGTGTCAGCCTCTGGTTTGGACTTGGCAATTTTCTGTTGACAGATCTGTGAATCTGTGGCTGCTGTGTTTCTGGCTTTGGATGCGGTGGGTCATGGCGTAGAACTATTGGGCCATGATGCTACTCTGTAAATTAGGCCTCGAAATTGGTTCTGATGCATGCTCATCAGGAGTGCATTTTGGGTTGCTAATTGGCTGGGATGTATGGATGCTGCCTGTCTTTTGAGGTGCTGGTCCATAAATGCATCTGGCGGCCTCTCCGGCCTATAGTGGTGTGCTGATGCATATTCTTTATGCTCATATTATCTCAGCCAATTTGGTAGCTGTTGATGATACTGAAATTCGTGAAGGCATGGTGGAAGACTGTGTTGGTGTGGTTAAACTCCCTTTTGACCGTGTCGGGTCAAGCTGCTCAGAATTGGCTTGATGCTGATCCTGGTGCAGCTGTGTGCTCCATATTGCTGGCTGTTGCCAGTCTATGATGAAGATGGGTGATGTTAGTTGTTTATGGAGCTGATGACCAAGATGCTGGAATTTTGCTTTGAAGCTGGTTGTCGCTGGATGTGGAAATTAGTTTCTAATGGTTTTTTACTTGCTGATGCAGCCTTACCTGATGGTTGATGCTGCATTCGGATATGCTGTAAATTGCTGATGGAAGTAGTGGAGGATGAGTTGCTGATGCACTGCTCCGTTATTCTATCTATCTCAATGCTTCTGGTGTTGATTTGGCCGGATATCATGCTTGCATAGGCTCTTATGCCTGTTTGGAAATTGGTTTCTCAGTTGTGCAATGCCGTTTCGCACTTGGTTTTTGCCGGATTGGAATCTCTGCTGACGTGGATTGAGCTTTCCTGTTTATGCACTCTATCTTCTCAGTCTTGCCAGAATGGGTGCATTGCCAGTTTCACTTTCGTTGGCAAACCGGCTGGCACAGGGTCATAGGCCGGTATGGTCTGTGATTTTTGTGTAACCCGGTTTCTGCTCCTTTTGGTCCCGGTGTGAATTTTCCTGAGGCATCTGCAATGTGGCTCTGCGGACGTGGATTTGATGCATCTGCTGCTGGGTTGGATTTGGTTCCTTAGAGGCTGTACTATTTTTGAATGTGATGTACATTTTTTATTTTCTGTTGATTATGTAGTACGTTGGCCGCTTAAAGGCTGTTGTGTACCTCTGATTGTACTCGTTGCTCGGGGTATGCCCCAGCAGATAATGTTTCATCCCCAAGTCAAGATACTTGGCGATTAAACATTAAAATTGTAATTTTTCTCCAATTAATCCAAAATACTTGCTTACCAAAAAAAAAAAGACTTTGCTGTTATCCCCGTATGATGGGTTTGGTTTTGTTCCCTGGTCTGGCTTGCTCTCTTGTGGCTGAGGCTCCTGGTATTGTTTATGTTGTCTTTTTTCGATACCGGGTTTTTTCCGATTCTTGGGCTGCTTGTGTAGATCGGGTTTTTTGTTGTTATCTCATCTCCCCCCCCCCAAAAAATTGAAAATAAAAATGAAGAAAGTTAGAAAAGAAAATATGAAAAAAGATTGGAAAAGAATTATGCGGAGATTAGATTGGATGACTGCTGCTTCTGCTTCTTTTGGTGATTGGCGTTTCTCGCCTATTTGTCCCCTTCCCCCCTCCTGTCTCCCC
>JAODPA010020129.1:0-13039 GCA_025585075.1 Nepenthes mirabilis | reverse complement strand
TGTCAAAATTTACTTCCATAAAAATCCAATTAGCTCTTCGGTAAAAAACATATTAGCTGAATTTATGAAGAAAATTCAACAAATTAAACCTTTTGACTCTCGTTAAATTTTAAACGTCACAATAAGTCATAGTTTAAGCTCAGAACGGAAAATCGAAGATGGTAATTTAATTAATTAATACTTCCTCTTTTAATTTCTTTATTCTCTGTTTGTACGATAATATTATACAACACTATCATAAATCCCACTAGATATGATTGCTTACATAAATTAAATTCCATCACTTCATTTAATCTAACAATATATTTGGAAAATAATAAACAATTTCAAACCTCTCATTTCTAGAGTGAAATTAGAATTCCATGGAAAATAATAAATGTTGTAATTCGTGTTTTTTAGTTGACAAATAATAAAAAAGACTCACATTTTTATCAATTTCTTTATTTTCAATTCTCAAGGGATAATAATTTCAAATAAAATAATAATTGATCTCCCATTAATTTAATAGTATGTTGTGTATTAGTGGCAACAGGGTTGTAACAACGGCAAAGTGTTGGGGAGGCAAAGGTGGAGACACAACAAATTGCTGGGGAGACCGGCCGGCCGTGGTGGCATTGTTGGTGATAGCAAGTGCCAGTAGGGTTTGTGGCGGTAATGGTAGTGGTAGTGGTGGCGATGGTAGAGACAGGCTATTGCGAGTGTTCATGGTGGTGGCAAATGATTGTGGCCATGTGATTGTGGTAGTGGCGGTGATTACTCGGTGGCAATGGTGGCATAATGGTGGCAATATAATAATGAGTGCTGGAATAATAATTTTTTTTATGAAAATGATTGATGGGTATGTCAGTAATGAGCTGGCCCAAAAAATATGAACAACCCTAATCCATAACGGCCCATTTGCGTCTGGACGGTCAATGTCAACCGTTGACCGAACGAAAGGCTAAGTGAGCCAGAAAAAGCCCTAGAGCAGGACGGACGACTTGCTCTCGAGACAGTCAACGTTTTCATTGGCCGGCGGCAGGTCTAGCTAACCATTTGAAGACCAAGCCTCAAGTGGGCCAAGCCCAATTTGGCCAACGCAACCATCCGCGACCAACAACGGTCCTCTTCCCTAATTGCATGCTCTCCATAAAAGGCAATCTTAATTGCAACGATTATTAACAGATTCAACACGCATCCCTAAAAGAAAGCGCCAAAATCCTCCTCCTGTCTGCAGTAAATCCTAAGAGTTGCAAAACGCAGAATAAAAGCAATCAAGGTAATGCCGGTTACTATCATAAAGGCTCCACGCCAGAAAAGGAAGTGAGCCCAGTAGAGCGCGGGAATCAAGCCATTCTGTACAAGAAAGGCATCGCAACTCTACGGCTATAAAAGGTCATGGAGTTCTCACTCCAAGGCACGTTTTCATAGGCCCACAACAAGCTCACAAGCTTTAGTTTGCCCACAAAAAATCTCTGCAAAAAAGCTCACACGCTTTCATACTACAAATGCTCTCTCTCTTTACAACTACGTTCCCAACAAACACAGTGCTTGGAGTCCACATTCTTCACGAGCCAACAAAGCCTCTCTCAACGAGAGTACTCACCCATCTCAAACACTCTTTGCATTTCCTTACATTCTTTACTTTTACCTTATTAATTCGAAAGTTGTTTGCTAACTTGAGCGTCGGAGTATTTACGATGAAATACCTCCCACTGTCACCTAACCTCTTATTCATAATTGTGGTATGCAGGATCCAGACTCGGTGGACAAAACCAGATCGGACGAACAATTTGACCCAAATCTGTTCAAGGTTTAGATTCTAGACGCATTATTGGCGCCATTTGTGGAAAGCCTATAAAATGCTAACCACTTTTCACTACAACTTCGCTCAATTTCACTCTCTCAGCATCACTTTTTATCAGTCAGAATGGTGAATACAATGGCACAAGCTAACGAGCCCGCTAGAGACGTGACCTTACCCGACCAGGGCCATGCTATTAGTAGCCAGTTCAACGAGGTGGTCAATGGTATGCCAGCTCCATTCTTCCAGAATCTGGTAGAGTGCATGAGTAATATGAACAGAATACTCCAAATGTACTACTCTCGCCCGGGAAACGCATAGTGGGTGGCCCCGCCCACAACAGTCACAACTCTGGCCTCCAGGAGGGGAGGCCAGAAGAAAAAGAAACCCTCTAAGAATGCCAGGAGGCTGGGCAATACTCAGGCTCCAGAGGCCTCACACACTTAGAGCCATTCAAAGCTTGAAGAACGTTTTGACAACGGGACTTCGGAGAAGAGTTCGAAAAGAAAGAAGCTCTGATATTCTTAGGCGGACACCACCCCTCAAGCTCAGGAGGAAGCCTCCAGGATCGTTAGATCTGTTGGTGGCAATATCCGTCTAACTACTCGCTATGTCAGAGAAAGGACGGAGTTGAAAACATACCTCAACTCCAAAAGAACTAGTGATGCCATCCCCACAGATTTAAGGGTGGAGAAGATCATGAAATGCATGCTGAAGGATGACGAATGCGCCATAGATCTGGCAGATCTCCCTTCACGGCACAGATCTGGAACTGTCCCATGCCGACTAAGTTTAAAATGCCAACCATTGACTCTTATGATGGGAGCGCTGATCCAATGAATCACCTCAATTATTTTTGCACTCATCTGAGTCTACAAGGGTTGGAGGACGCAGTCATGTGCCGCTGCTTCCCTTTTACGTTGAAGGGAGACACCCGCATATGATTCCATCATCTCTCATCAGATTCGATCCAGAGCTTTTGAGAGCTCTCTGACCTCTTCTTAGCGCAATACACCTCTAGCCGCCGAGAAGAGAAGCAGTCTTGGCATCTCGCCCATATTAAGCAGAAATAGGGAGAGAATCCACAGAAGTTCTTGGATCGCTTCGTGGCAGAGGTAAGAAGAATCCTAAGGCTCACAGAAGAGATAAAGCTTGGCAGTTTCATCTCTACCTTAACGCATGTGGACTTCTTCAAGCACCTGACATATAAGAATCCATCAACCTTCCGGGAGGCGAAATCTATCATCAATGCCTACACAATAGTAGAAGAGGCCAATGAGGTTAAGCATCCCAAGCGAACCAAACAGCCTCACTCTTTCCCAATTGTGGGAAAGAGAAAGCACCACGGCGGTGATCACTCCCACTGGAAGCAGCACAGGACCGGAGGACCAAAACGGAGAGACTACGAGCCGATCAACCTAACTTCCTTGACCGATATGCGCTCTAATGTTCTCATGCAGATTTGTGAAAAGTTCCTTATGTGGCCAAAACTATTTAAGAAAGCGGAGGGAGGAAATCCAACTAAGTATTACGATTTTCATCTATCTCTCAGACACTCCACGGAAGACTGCAAGATATTTTAGTGGGAGATCGAGGAGCCTATCTAGAGGGCCCACCTCACCAGGTTCGTCAGGAACCTTGGGTAGGGCTCTAGAGCCTCAGGTGGGGAAGAACTAGAGCCTTCCCAACCATTGAACTGGGTCGCAACCGGAGTGGTCGATATAATCGCAACCTGGCCAGCTAAGACCCCGGCAGATCACAAGGAGTAGCAGGTTGGGCGAAACAAATAGCACATAGAAGATAACGTCATTAGCTTTAGCGATAATGACTTGAGCCATACAATCTCTCTCCATGCAGATTCCCTTATTGTATCCACACTCGTTTCAGACGGTAGCGTCGACTACCAACTGAAATAAGTTTTCATTGATAATGAAAGTTTTCATGATTTGTTTTACCAATGTGTTTTTTAAATTTGGTCTAAAAAAGAATCAGTTGAAACCTGCCAATGGCCCATTTATGGCCTTGACAATGAACCAGTGGCCATCTAATGAACGATCCAGTTGGAGGTCACTCTGAGCACGTACCCAAGAACGGCGAGTCATGCACTCACCTTCTTGGTCGTCGACCTACCTTTCGTATACAATGCAATACTATGCCGCTCGTGCTTAATGCCGTTCGGAGCCGTTACTTATTTACCGCACCTCAAAATGAAGTTCCCGATAGCTTGCGGTATAGGTAAAGTGTTGGATGACCAAATCACTGGACGGGCATGTTACATGTCCTAGATCGCACCGAGTGGCAGCACCAAGACGGCAAGAGAACTTGACCATCGAGACGAAATTACTCTTCAGCAGGCACAGTCTGGTGAGGCTATCGATCTAATCCTACTAAATCCGAAGGACCTGAAGAGCTGCATACAGATCAAGAGCACACTCACGGGGACATTACGCGACAAGCTGACCACGTTCTTGGGACAAAATGTTGATATCTTTGTGTGGACTCCCATTAATATGCTTGGAATTTCGGTTGGAGTAATGGTCCACAAGTTGGATCTCAACCCCGACAGCAAACCCGTCAAGTAAAAGTAGAGGAACCACTCCGTAGGGAAGCTGATTGCCATCCGGGAAGAGGTAAAGAAGCTACTGGACGCCGGCTTCATCAGAGAAGTCTAGTACCCGGACTAACTCTCCAACGTCATCCTAGTAAAGAAAAATAATGGAAAATGGCGAATGTGTGTCAATTTTATCGACGTTAACAAACCCTTCCCAAAAGAAAGCTTCTATTTACCTAGGATCGACCTGTTAGTGGACTCAACATCCGAACACGAGTTGTTGAGTTTCATGGACGCATGCTTAAGTTACAACTAGATCCGGATGAGCCCAGAGGATAAGGAGCACACCTTGTTCATGACAGGTCAAGGCACTTACTGCTATAGGGTGATACCCTTTGGTCTGAAGAACACGGGTGCAACTTACCAGCGACTTATGAACAAGATGTTTGAAAAGTAGATTGGCCACAATATAGAGGTATACGTCGACGATATGCTCGTCAAGAGTAAGGCCACCAATGACCATATTCGCGATCTGGTCGAGTCCTTTGAGGTACTCTGCACGCATCAAATGAAGCTGAATCCTTCTAAGTGCGACTTCAGAGTATATTCAGGAAAGTTCTTGGGTTTCATCATCTCTCAACGAGGGATCGAGGCAAACCCGGAGAAGATGAAGGCCCTTAAAGAAATGACTCCACCGCAATGTGTCAAAGATGTCTAAAGGCTAACTGGATGACTAGCAGCCTTGTCCCATTTCATGGCTAAGTCAATGGACAAGTACCAACCTTTCTTCAAGGCTTTGAGGGGATAAAAGCAAACGAATTTCAGTGGATTGTAGAATGTCAGGTAGCCTTCAACGAATTGAAGTAATACCTGGCCAGTCCGCCATTGCTGACGTCACCCAAGGACAGAGTAGCTATACCTCTACCTGACATTGCCGTAGGTGGCTCTCATCACTGTCCTCATACGTCAAAACTTCGACTCTCAGCGACCGGTCTACTATGTGAGTAAGACGTTGACCAGCGCTTAGACACATTACCCACACGCAGAAAAGTTAGCCTTGGCACTTGTCTTTTTCGCCCGAAAATTGAGGTCTTACTTCCAGACTCATCAAATAGTCGTTCTGACCGACTAACTTCTGAAGAGTATTTTATAGAAACCCGACATTTCTGGACGACTGGTTAAGTGGACTATCGAAGTGGGAGAGTTTGATATTAAATTTTGGCCCAAACCAGCCATCAAAGGGTAGACTCTAGTTGACTTCATCGTCAAGACCACGACTCTAATTACAAATGAACAGCCCGCTAAGAAGCAAAACAGCACAAGGAGGAGCCAAAGTGGGTCCTCAATGTAGACGGATTATCTACAGACTAAAGCAATGGAGCCAGAGTGGTCCTAAGGACCCCTGATGGGTTTGAGGTAAAATACTCCCTTAGACTCAATTTTTCGGCCATCGATAATGTCGTCGAGTACGAAGCCCTATTAATTAGATTAAGACTAGCTAAAGAGTGCTCAGCCGGAGCACTGACCATCTACAGCGACTCTGAGCTAGTCGTCAATCAGGTTGGTAGGAGCTTCGAGGCATACAACCCCCATTTGGTCAAATACTTGGCCAAGGTGAAGGAATCCAGCCGGAGATTTAACAAGATGAGCCTAATCTACATTCCTCCAACGGAGAACTAGAAGGCCGACCAACTTGTCAGGGCAGTAGTGGCAGAAAATCCAGAACAGTATTTGAGGGATATGCGGGAAGTCCTGAACACTCCGAGCAATGGGAAACAGGAAGTCATGCAGGTCTCCGACACAGAGAGTTGGATGACGCCTTACCAGAAATACCTGGCAGACAGAGCACTACGAGACAACGTGGACAAAACCAAGCGGATCAAGAAGATGGCCGGTTGGTACACCATAGTCAATAGACAGTTATATCACCGTGGCTACTCGACTCCGTACCTCCAATGCTTAACTCCTGAGGAGGCAGACTACACCTTGACTGAAATCCACCTTGGGATCTGCGGGTCACATATCGGCTGTAAAAACCTAGCGTTCAAAATCATACACCAGGGATACTACTAACCAATGATGAAGAAAGACTCGCTCGACTTCGTAAAGAAGTGTAAAAATTGTCGGTTCCACGGTAATATTCACAATCAACCGCCCGCTGAGTTAAAGACTCTTTAAGCTCTTTGGCCTTTTGGGCAATACGAGGTTAATGTTCTCAGCCCATTTTTTATTGCTACTACGCAAAGGAAGTTCATCATCACTGGTATCGACTAATTCATCAAGTGGGTCGAAGCCGCCCTATTGGCCAAGATCATAGAGTATAATGTTTTAGAATTCGTCCATCAGAGCATAATCAGCAGATTTGGCATTCTTAAGGTCATAGTGACTGACAACGGGATCCAATTCATCGAGAAATACTTCACCAAATATTGCACCAATCTAGGCATCAAATTGGTCCACATTTTGGTGGCATACCTGCAAGCCAATGAACAGGTAGAGATCACAAATCGTACGATACTCCATGGTTTGAATACCAAGTTGGAGGACGTAGGGGGCTCCTGGGTCGACGAACTGTCCTCCGTCCCATGGTCTTATTGAACGACTCCTAAGGAGCCGATTCGAGAGACGCCCTTCAGTCTCTACTACGGGAATGATGTAGTAACTCCAGTCGAGATTGGACTTTCAAGTCTTAGGGTTGAATCCTTTGACCTACAAGGTAACTCCCAAAAAATTTAAAAATGCCTAGACTTGATAGAGAAAGCCCACGACGCTACCAGATTGTAGACAGCGGCCTACCAACAACGAGTCACACACTATTACAACAAGAAGGTAAAAGCAAGACAATTCGAAATTGAAGACATGGTCTTGCAAAGTATATAGGTTACGAGTAAGATCACCAATCGGAATAAACTTTCTCTGAATTAGGAAGGCCCTTTTATAGTCTTCGATGTTCTACATATTAGAACATACAAACTCCGAACCTAGAATGGCAAGTTGGTTTCACGGACGTAGAATGCGATTCACTTCAAGCGCTACTTCCAATAATGATACAGGTAAGTCGTCCATATTGCACGTGCATGCTTGTAATGTACATATTGATGTTAATAAAATAAGATTGATTTTTCATTCATGTTGTGTTGTCTTTTGTTTCTCTTTCTATTTCATGTGCATGTGCGTCTGCTTGCAGGGATATACGACCTAAACTGTCCCTAAATCGGGTGAATTTTTACCCACTCGTAACTAAACTCTGATCATCCAGGCGGCCCATAAGTGATCGTAACTAAATCCTGGTCATCCAAACGGCCCATAGGAAGTTGTAACTAAATCATGGTCATCCAAGCGGCCTGTTCGCGGTCAAAATCTTAGGGGGTTTAAACAGTACACGCGACAACCTCCTTCATTAGAAAATAGCGTGTCAGTCAGCGATGGTCAACAGAAGCAAAAACGCTCCAAAAAAGTCGGCCGCCCCACTATGAAACCGCAAAGCCTCTACTCACGAGTAAAGAATAGACTTAACCTAACATCAGGGTCCGCCTTGATGCCTTCTCCCGGACTTAAGTCCATCTGAGAGTACTGCTAACATTTCAAGAAAGGCAGACAGCCAACATGCGTGCAATGCATCGTGTCAGCCGGATAATACAACAACAATAATTGAAAAACGATTGCAAAGGTAAAGATGCAGAATATTAGTAAAATCACTATTTTATTGGTTATGTGCGTTCATAATTACAACAACTTTAAAAAATGATGGTGCAAAATCTACAATGGAGCGGAGCTCTCAGGAGGAGGCAGCGATGGCCCTTGACCTCTTTGAGGCTATCCCACGAGGCTCTCGGGACGCTGGAAAAAATGGTTTGCTGAGTCAAGAAATTTAACCAAAAAATTAGGGTCAATCAACCATGCAATACGTCGACTGAAGTTGATACCTTCCTACACCCGTACCAATAGCATCTCGGAGACCTCATGGGGAAGTATACGAGTTGCCAGCTCATTCTCCAATGATGTCAATTGACCCGAGAGCTGATCAATGCGCCTTGCCGCCCAATCAGCTTCCTCTCTTAACTTGGCATTCTCTTCCTTTAACTCCACGTTTTCCTCCTCCAGGTTTGCCACCACATCCTGAAGGGCAGTTATGTCATCCAGGTGCTCTGCCTTAAGCAGTTCCATCTCCTCCTCGACTCAGACGATTTCTTTGTCACGATCAGAGATCACTAGGTTTCTTTGGCGCTGCCCCTTGCTAACCATGCCAATTACTCTCTCCTCTTGCAAAGACCAAAAACATTAAGTAACAGCAACGGAGAAAAAAAGTTACGAAGGTTTACCTACTAGACTCTACGCTCCGACCTCACTGGCCAGCTGCGAGACATTGGCCCTAGCGGTGAAGGATTGGAAACAGAAATCTCCTGAGTAGGCCCAGTAGGGGCCTCCGCCGCAGACTCCTCTGGCAACTCCATTGTAAGACCCACCATCTCAATAGGCTCCCTGGAAACAGACTCCTCCGGCACCACAATAGTAAAGCCTACAGCCTCAGTAGGCACCTTGACGGTAGGCTCCTCCGTCAGCTCCATGCTAACGCTAACTGCCCCTTGAGACTGTCCGATGGTAGGCTCCTCCGTCATCTCAATGCTAATGCCAACTACCTCTTGAGGCTCTCCAGTAGTTGGCACCATAGGCGTCTCTGGAGGCTCTCCAGCAGTAAGCTCTTCAGATAATCTACCAACCTGTGCAACAGGAGGCTTTGTAGGTGTCTCTAGGAGCTCTTCCACAGCCGGCCCCTCTGGCAGTCCAGCGACCCGCTCGACTGAAGGCTCCATGGGTGACTCTGATGGCACCACCAGGTGCTCCGGCTGTGACAAATTAAGAACAGCGCTGCTCATGGCAGAGTGTAGCCTAAACCTATATGCCTTAACAACAACCTCAACTCCACCCTCACTAGAGTTATCTCTGGTCCCAATGAACCGGCCAGCCATAACATAATCTAGCCCCAAGAAAGAAGAAAAGGAAGACATCACCGTTGTCTCCTTTTTCTGCCTTGGACTTCTGAGAGTTTTCCTACTAGAAGGCGTGCCGACAAGCCCGATCATAATGGCGCTTGCCTTCCTCTTACAAGAAGGCACCTTCATTTTCTGCTCTGGAGAAGGTGGTCCCCATCACGCCTTCTTGCCCTCAACTCGAGAAACCAAATGGTCTTTCCGAAACTCCAGAAGATGGCCCTCCACCAGCTCTAGAAGCGGATGCACTGCAGCAACCTCGTCATTGGTGGGCGTCCCAATATAAATATCGGGTACCCTACCCAATCTCTTGCCAAGGGCCAGGTCGAATCAAATGAACATAAAAAAATCGGTTCTTTCAATTCCTCAGAAAAACATATATGGCACCGCTGATTTGGAGTCCTCATGGGGATAGAGACACCCACTCTCCGCCCTGGACAAATTGGGATATCACTCTAACTGCTCCCACCGTCAACAACTTTGAATACTAGCGAAAAGAGATGCAAAGCATACACCAATACTGCACCGCATTGGCATGGAATTATGCTATGGGATCTGGAAGGCAGTCAGAATATCCAGCAACTCATCAATAATCAGGAGGCGTAGCCCACTCCTCAAATGGGCCTCATAAATAGCAATGCAGCCCTCAGAGGAAAGCACGCCTTGTCTCCCTCGCTGGGCATCCTAAAGATGATCAACGTAGAGATGTTGTACTCAACGTACAATTTCCTCACCTCATTAGCCTTAATGACTAAAACAATTTTGGTTACAGAAGGAGCCATGGGAATGGAATCAATAAGGAAAATGGCAAAATACTTAGAAAATTTTTCGGAAGAAAGCATGGAAAATTTGAAAAGTGACAGACGGACCATTTAAAAGAGCGTGAACACCGAAGAAGGTAAACCGTCTCGAAAATGTATGCTCATCATTGCTGACGCGTGTCGCTTCCTGAACAGGTGCAGTCGAATCAGATCCTCTAGCACATTAATTATCGGGATCGTAAATTCACTACATATAGACACGTGGCCAACTCTTCGACTGACAGGCTGGTGGCATGATGGCGCATCATTTCAACTCCCACTTTCTCAATAGTTTTCCAAATTTTGGCTCAGATGGTCAACAAATCCTATCAACTTATCCTCAGAAGTTTTCCGAATTTTGGCTCAGACAGTTAACAAATCCAATTAACTTTTCCTCAGAAATTCTCAAAATTTTGGCTCAGACGGTCAACAAATCCAATTAATACTTCCTTCAGTTGTTCTTCAGATTTTGACCTAGACTAATCCTGTCAATACTTTCTTCAACAAGTTCTCCAAGTTTTGCCCTAGACGGTCAACGAATCCGATCAACGCTCTTTTTTGTCAGTTCTCCGAATTTTGGCCTAAACGGTCAACGAATCTAGTCAATAATCCTCTAAGCCAGTCCTCCGGATCAAGACTTCACAATCAATGGGCCAAGAGTCTCCGCCAATTCCTTCGCCAAGTCACCTCAAGCAAGTAACCCAACAACTCGCAACCCATCTTAAACATGTTGAAGGCCAGAATTCCAAATCACCAATATGGGGGTAGTGATGGGTACGCCAGTGACGAGCTAGCCTAAGGAGGAATGGCCCAGATCCACAATCGTCCATTTGCGCCTAGACGGTCAATACCCATTGTTGACCGGTCAAAAGGCTAAGTGAGTCAGAAGAAGTCCAAGAGTAGGACGGATGACTTGCTCTCGAGACGGTCAACGTTTTCGTTGACCAAGCCTCAAGTAGGCCAAGCCTAGTATGGTCCACGCGACCATCTGTGACTAGCAACGGTCCTCTCCCCTAATTTCGCGCTCTCCACAGAAGGCAATCTCAATTACAACGGTTATCAGCAGATTTAAAGCGTATCCCTGAAGAAAAGCACCAAAATCCTCCTCCTATCTGCAGTAAACCCTAACAGCTGTAGAATACAGAAGAAAAACAATCAAAGCAATGCCCATTACTGTCATAAAGGCTCCACGCCAGAAAAGGTAGCGAGCCCAGTAGAACTCGGGAATCAAGTCTTTCTGCGCAAGAAAGGCATCGCAGCTCTATGGCTATAAAAAGCCATGAAATTCTCACTCCAATGCACATATTCATGGGCCCACAATAAGCTCACAAGCTCTGGTTTGCCCACAAAAGTTCTCTGCAAAAAAGCTCACACACTTTCAAACTACAAACGCTCTCTCTCTTTGCCACTACATTCCCAGCGAACATAGTACTTGGAGTCCACGCTTCTCACGAGCCAACAAAGCATCTCTCAACAAGAGTACTCACCTATCTAAAACACTCTCTGCATTTCCTTATATTCTTTACTTTTACCTTCTTAATTCGAAAGCTATTTACTGATTTGAACGTCAAAGTATTTACAGTAGGATAACCTCTCGCCGTCACTTGACCTTTTATTCGTAGTTGTGGTATGCAGGATCCAGACTTAATGAACGGAATCAGATTCAGACGAACAATTTGACTCAAATTCGTTCGAAATTTGGATTCAGGACGCACCAATAACAAAATCTTATTTTAACATTAGTTCATTATTTATTTCTAGTAAATTCTGATTCACACTTTAAAAACAAATTTAATTCAAGAGATTATTAGATAGGCTCTTAAAGTTTTCATTAAGACTATGCATACGGTAAACTAAAATAATAGAACATACTATATAAGGCTAATTTTTTTTTTTTGACGTTTAAATCAATAATCATACTAAACAAATTAAAATTTAAGTAAAGAAGGAAGTAAGAAAGAAGGAAAGATGGCTTATATGAGACAAACTTCTAATTGGGATATTCTTCAGGGGAAAAGATATTATGAATGACAAGCTCTAAAATTTATTGTAAAGGTTTAAGTGCTACAAAATTTACATTTAAACAGGTGTCTCAAGTTAAAGTAGGGGATGCTTTGAAAAGTAGAAGATGTTTCTTTTTGTGCTAAGGGATCTTATATTTATAGAATTATCGAGTCTATCATTGGAATAGTCAACTTTTCAGTCTCAGTAACCATCCATAGTGGATTACTACTAGGAGTACCATTCAGAGTAGAATCTCAGGCCTGAATATTGTTCCTCTACCTCATGAGATGAGGACTTCATACATTGATCAATTGATTAATAACTGAATATAACTTTAGACTTCCCACTTAGGCATGTCTGGATAGTTTTTAAGGGTTATAGTGCCGGTTTCTGTAATCATGAACGTGGTCTTTGTGTGAAGCCAATCTTCCTAATTCTGTGGTTTAAATCGGCACCCTCAGTGATTGTGAGCTTAGTAAAAATTTTATGAATTTTTTTTTTAGCATGAAACAACTCCTTAATCCTTGTATTTTAGTCTATATTGGTTTGGCATGTCGGTTGATATGAATATCTTTGACTTTAGTTAATAGATTTGGCTATTTTAGTCTAAATTGACAATTAGATACTCTGAAAAACTAGAACTCTTTTACAACATGATCACTTATAGGTCAGGACAACACTCTAGACAATCAATTTTTTTAACAATTTGGCCTTTGTAGACAATCCGAATCGTTTGAAGAAGCTACCTCTAATAATATAGATCTTTGATAATGAAAGTGACCCCGACCGTAAATATTCTAATAATATGGCCTGGTCATTTTTGATGCAGTCCTTTTGACATTACGCTTCAACCTCCTTCTAATGTTATTTTCTTTGGTACTTCATATTTTAAAAGAAAAGATAGAAAAAG
>JAODPA010020118.1:0-13040 GCA_025585075.1 Nepenthes mirabilis | reverse complement strand
GTATTTTTAGCAATTAGTTTGATAATATTTATTCTTTGAAAAAATAAATAATTAATACTAATTGTTAGTGTAATTTTTTTGTGAATTATTAATGTTGGGTAATTTTTTTGAAATTGTCTAGTTGCTTAAAAAAATTAAATTTAGAAATTAGTCTGCATATTGGAGAGATTGTGATGCATGCACCAGCGAACAGGAGGAGGAGATGGGAAAAATAGGGGGAAATCAACACTTAAGACGGAGAAAGGGGAGCAAGATCTGACAGAAGGGAGAGAAGGGCACGGAGGAGACGAGGGAGAAGAGAGATTTGTGAGTAACTTTTCCTACCCTTTGCACAGTCCCTTTTCTCATTAATATACCCACATCTAACAGGAAACGCAGACATAAGTGGGGACAGGCCCACTCAAGCTAATAACAGAATATCCTAATAGTATAATAATAGAATAAAGTACAGCGGTAAACAACAATAATAAAAAATAGAAAAAAAATATAGAAATAAATGTGTGTCAGCTAATCTCGTATGTAATCACGGAATTTTTTCGGTGCATGGGTGGATCGACTACTGTGAAGCAGCTCCTTGTAATTTCCAATTGGGCTCGGAGGCTGGGTCGAGTCTCCAGTGGCCAGGCCTATAACATGACCATCGCTATCAAAAAGAACCTTATCCTCAAGGTGAAAGTCGAAAAAATCCTGATGAAGCACTGCCGCTAGTTCCCAAGTAGCTTTTTCTGGTGTGTGAGAGTGCCATTGGACAAGGAGTTGTGGCACTGATTTTCCATGTTGTAGGATCCTTCGAAATCCTAGCAGTTGCGTGGGGAACACCAGGAGGCGAGATCCCACAACTTTAGCAGGGAGTTCCACACGTTGAACAGCCGGATCGCCTCGACATTTCTTGAGGAGCGATATGTGAAATACGTTATGAATTCTGGAGTAGGCGAGCAGTTGCAGCCAGTAGGCCACTGAGCCCATGCGTTCCAATATTCGAAAGGGCCCATAGTAGCGTTTGGCTAACTTGTTAGATTGTCGACGAGCTGCGGTGGTTTGGCGATAAGGCTACAATTTGACGAAGACCCAATCGTCCGACTAAAACTCCTGATCTGTGTGATGTGTGTCTGCCTGATTTTTCATTCGCAGATGAGCACGCTGTAAGTTTGCCTTAAGAGCAGTGATGATAGTGGATCTGTCAGAGAGGATGTCATCAACCGCGGCTATCGAGGAGGTGCCCTGTGTATAATCCTGGAGGGTGGGTGGTGGGCGACCATAAACCGCTTCGAAAGGCTTCATTTTAATTGTTGAATGCTTTGTTGTATTGTAATGCCATTCGGCCCAGGGAAGAAACTGCCCCGAGGTGGCTGGGTAGTCAGCTGTGAAACTGTGGAGATAGTCTTCCAGGCATCGATTTACCACTTCAATTTAGCCGTCCATCTGAGGGTGGTAGGCGCTGCTAGTCGATAAGGAGGTGCCTTGTAGATGGAATAATTCTTACCGAAAGGCACTCATAAAGATAGGGTCACGGTCGGAGACAATATCCTTCGGAAACCCGTGAAGGCAGCAGATATCGGTGACAAAAATAGCAGTTAGATCCACCGCAGTAAAGTGACTACTCAAGGGAGAAAAATGAGCATATTTGGACAAGCGATCTACAACCACCAAAATCACAGTGCGTCCTTTGGATGCCGGAAGATGAGTGATAAAATCCATGGAGATAGACTCCCATATTTGACCGGGGATAGGGAAAGGTTGGAGCAGTCTGCTCGGTGTGGTGTTGAGATGCTTGACTTGTTGACAGATTGCATAGCTGGAGACAAATCGGCGGACGTCATCCCGTAAACCTGACCAATAGAAGGAAGCTGAGATCCTTGCTAATGTGCGCTGCATGCCTGCATGTCCCCCTACTTGAGAGATGTGGTATTCTTGTAGAATTAATACATGCAGGGCTGATTCGGAGTGAATGAAGAGTCGGTTCTTAAAGAATACCAACCCGTCTCGAATGGTATAGTGGTTGAATTCATTCGGGCAGTCGATAATGGATTTGATCATTGTAGTTGCGGAAGGTTGTCGCATGTAGTACTCCCGTAAAGCCGCTAACAGTGCTATTATGGGCTTCAACACCATTTGCGGCTCATAGCATTTCCCTTCCTGCAGTCTAGATAGGGCGTCAGCCGGCCCATTCTCCTTGCCTGGGCGGTACACTATATCAAAATCATATCTGATTAATTTGGTTATCTACTTCTTTTGCTTTGAAGTATGTACTGTCTGTATCATCAGGGCCGAAGGGGTTGGTGATCCATCTGGATAACTAATTTGGCTCCCAAGAGGTATTGTTGCCATTTCTTGACTGCTACTGTGATCACATAAAGCTCACAGACGTATATAGAGGAGTTTTGCAGCTTTGGACATAGCTGTTGGATGAAGAAAGCCAGGGACTTGCTTGCACCAAGACGGTACCCACGCTATTACCTGAAGCATCTGTTTGCACCACAAATGGGTTTGAAAAATCTGGTAAGGCCAGAATGGGGGTGGAGCTAAGCGTGGTTTTAAGCGACTCGAAGGCTGCTGTAGCTTCATTTCCCCAAATGAAAGCATCTTTTCACAGCAGTTGAGTAAGTGGGGCAGCAATCTGGGCATATCGAGCTATGAAACATCGGTAGTATCTTGCTAATCCTAGGAAGCCCCGTAGCTTTTTGCTATTTGCAGGAAGAGGCCAACTCCAAATGGATTCAATTTTCACTGGGTCCATAGCCACCCCTTGTGCTGAAATAATGTGGCCCAAATACGTGAGAGAAGACTACCCGAATTCACACTTAGTTTGCTTGGCATAGAAGGTATGAGTGCGTAGGATTTGGAGCACCCGAGTAAGATGACAGAGATGTGCTTCCTAGGAGGGGCTGTAAATCAAAATATCATTGAAGAAAACTAGCACAAGGGGAATGGAGCCTTCAATCATGGTGGCCCAGGAGCGTTGAGGGATTTGGCTACTGGAGGGGGTCGATGTGAGGGGTTCCGATTGGAATCCCGATTCTCTGCCACCAATTTTTCCATTCCGATGGCCTTAGGCAATGACAAGGGTTTCAGCAGTAGGAGCTCGCACTGGATGTTATCCCGTAAACTAGAGATGAAGCAATACAAGAGATTAGTGGTAGTGAGCCCCAGAGTTTGAGTAGACAGAGATTCAAACTCTGCCATGTAGACTGCCACTGTGGTGGTTTGGCAGAGTTTGTACAACGCCGCTTCATAGTTCACAAAAGAGGAGGGTCCAAAGCAAAGCTTCAAATCACGAACGAAGAGTTCCCCAGTGGATAATTGCCAGGTAGCATGCATCCATTGGAACCATTACAATGCAGCACCCGATATATAAAAGGCGGTAACAGTAAGTTTCTGCTCTGGAGGAGTGCGATGGTATAGAAAGAAGCGGTCGATTTGGAACATTCAACCAGTCATGTTGTCTCCCAAAAAAAAAAGGAATCTCGAGCTTAGACAACCGTAGGTGAAGCTTGTTAGGGTTTTTTGTAGTGGGCGACAATAAGGCGGGCAAGGGTTGGGAAAAGGACATTGCCGGCACTAAAAATGAGGAAGAACTTACCGTCGGCGTGGGAAGTAGCGGAGGAAGCGTCGATGCCATGGTGAATCGCTCCATCCGAGCTAGGGTAAGATTAATCTCTGCAATAGATTGTTTGATGTGCTTTGTATCGGCCTTATACGTCGCGATATCCTTTGTATGCTGTTGAACGACAGCCACAACATCCTTTACTTCTTTCACCATGCCTGCGAGTGTTTCGTCGTGCGCCTTCGAGCGAGTCATGACGCCTTTTGCCATAGGTCTCAATGAAAGCACCTTTGATGCATGCACCAGCGAATCGGAGGAGGAGATGGGAAAAATAGGGAAAAATCAGCATTTCAGACAGAGAGAGGGGAGGGAGATCTGACAGAAGGGAGAGAAAGGCATGAAGGAGACGAGGGAGAAGAGAAATTTGTAAGTAACTTTTCCAGTCCTTTGCACAGTCTCTTTTCTCATTCATATACCCACATCTAATAGAAAACGCAGATGTAAGTGGGGATAGGCCCACTCAAGCTAATAACAGAATATCCTAACAGTATAATAATAGAATAAAGTATAGTGGTAAACAACAATAATAGAAAATAGAAAAAATATGAAAATAAATATGTGTCAGCTAATCTTGTATGTAATCGCAGAATTTTTCCGGTGCACGGGTGGATTGGTTACTGCAATGTAGCTCCTTGTGATTTCCAATTGGGCTCGGAGGCTGGGCCGAGAGCTGGGTCGGGTCTCTAGTGGCTAGGCCCGTAACAGATTATAAGACTATGAAGCGGTTGGAATTGTTTCATTAATCATTTTAAATAGTAGGAGAATGTTTGGTTTATAATATAAACATATTCCAAAGTTTTAACGAGGTTTCTAATGTGAACTTTGTCTAACTTACTTAATGAAAAAAATTAAGGAACTATTTGTTAGTATTTTATGAATATTCTATCTAAAAAGTTGGTTACTTAATTGTAAAACATACTTCCAAGTAAGACCCCTCAACTTTGTTGAAGTTAATCTGGTTGCTAATAAAATAGGACCAAGCATATATAAAAAGTTGGTCAACTGATCCAATACCTATCGTTGTAAGAGCTTGCATAAAAATTAGGTCAATCAAAGAATGAGTAGACATTGTATTGCAATAAATAACTAGAAAGGCTAGCAAATTTTTAATTTTATGGGATGTCTTGATTATTCTTATTTTTATTTAGATTGAGCAACAAAATAATTAGACATTTCTAAAAATAATATCTCCTCTTCATAATATGACTTCAAAAAAATTATTGTTGATTTGAACAAGTACAAGAAATTAAAGGGGAAATACTATGACATGTGGTATCATAAGATCCAAAATGTCATAAATGAATAATAAGTTTTAGAAAACTTGACTAATTCTTTGACTGTGCTAAAGTAAAGTGATACCAAAAGCCAATTAAAGATCTTAAATCAATTGAGAAATGGCTCAAGAAACTTTGTTGTACGTGCTTTACTATATTAAGCAACATGATTAATGATCTAATTAATGAGTTCAAGAAGTTTCCACCTATGACGGAATGGGTCGTCATTCACTAATGGCATCCGTTAATAATTATATATAACTTAATTGAATTAATACACAATTTATTAAGCACAATAATTTTTGTAAAAAATTGGACAGAAGCTCCCCTAAATATGGGTGAAAACCATAAATATAACCTAAACAATAAAACTTGCACAAGACATTTTCAAGCTATAGACCTCAAAATTTCAATCACATTTAACTACAACATATACACAACTCATACACAAGATCAACATCGATACCATATCATCCATGACTCTAATACAATACTTACAACTACTATATTAAATCTAATAAAGATACCACCTAGGAACCTGTACACTTTCAAAATCGAATCTATGGAAGCATACTATATCCATAAATTAACATACATAAGTAAATAATAATTCATAATAAATACAACATGACATGCCATTTAATATATAATATTCATTCAAAACATTAGTTGGTTTCATTCACAATATATTAACATCCAAAATCGTCCAAGTCTTCAAGATCCAACAATCTTCCTTAGCTAATCCCTTTCCCTACTCTTTCTCATTAGGTATCAGCTCGATAGTTTTATCTGAAAGGATAGATAAAACAGTAAGAAGAAGTAAACAGTTCAGTAAGGTACTATAGTAACTAGAACATGCAATTTTCTTTTATATAAAATACAAATATAAGGGGAAAGAAAAATATAAAAGGAATTAGGAATCAAAATGCATATGGAGAAGGCAAAAGTATGAAACGATGTATAAACATGAACTTGGAGACAAAATTTTAATTTTTATTTCTTTTATCTTTTCGTTTAATTATTCCTTCCACTTATATTAATCAGAAAATATACTGAAAATTACAAATCAGCTCAACTTGTCATTTAGATTAATTTTTATTTCTTGAGGGACTCGAGTTAGTAGACCCTACTAGTTAAAGGAGCGAATAATTGAGGATATGTTGTATTTACTTCATACAACCCAAGGCCAAAGTTTTTTTTCCTTATTTACATCTCAAGGCAGGATGATGAAAAGTCAAAATCCTTATTATTTACATCCCGAGGGCATGATGATCAAAAATTAAATTCCTCCATAGTAATGCCCCGAGGAAGGCAGACCACATATCACTCTATAGACGGAGCTATCCTCGATTACCACTGTAACATCCTAAGGTATGTCAAAGAACACTACCCGCTAAATAACAAACCTTGGTCCAATTTCTTACTGATTTTAACTTAATTTAAGGTATTCATGTTCTTAATTCATGGCCTTAGTTCATCATACTCCAAAAGCCACTTGAAATTCACATAACTAAGCCTTTAGATAAATCTTGAAGTTCTCAATATTTTTAGTCTATATGATTTTTTAGCAAATTTCAGATAAATATATCTAATAAACTTAGATAATTCATCAAATAGCATTTTTATCTCATAAATCAAAGTTTACAACAATTTTTTATTTTCGAGCTAGGGTTTGAGAGAGATATTCCAGATACAAATCGGACACGAAACGCAAGCCAAATCACAAAATTGGAACTATAAATCATAATACTTATACTCAAACATAAAATCTATCCATAAGATCATGAAAAATTTAAAAAATATGCATTATACATAACAAATTTTAGAGGAGGAGGATAATAGAGTAATAATAGCCAAATGGAGATATCAAAAAGCAACAACAAGGAAGCACAAGTTTAGGGTACACTTGTCTCAACCTAATTTACCAATTTTCTTACTCTGATCGGGTTAAAATTGGTGAAGATTTCATCCCCTTTCTCTTTTCCTCTCTTCTCCCTTCATTGCTCTGCTCGGTCATACTTCTCTCTCTTCCTTTTCTCCTATTTAAAACGTGAAATAGTAAGTCAGTACTGAATTTATCGAACTGGTGCTCGAGCACCAAGTAGGTGAGTGTGGTGCGCTCGAGCACATGACAAGCATGCAGCGGGCACCCTCGCTACTAGATTTGGTACCGCCATCCGAGCTCGAGCCAACAGTGAGCTTGGAGCCTACTGGAATTGGTGCCTCCTTCAGGGCTCAAGCCTGCAGTAGGCTCGACCTTACAGTTTGCTGCACTAAGGTAAAATTTTTAATTTTTTTTCAATTTTACATATCCTAAACTTAATTACATCAATTTAATTAATATAATTTTCTATATTTTAGATATCCGTACCTTATAATCCCCCCACTTATAAAATTTTATCCTCAAAATTTAATGAAGTTACATACCTCATGGAAACAGATGGGAGTATTTGCTCCGGATCTCCTCTTCGTGCTCTCATGTTGCTTCTTTGAGCGAATGATTCTTCTATAAAATTTTCACCAAAGGAATGGTCTTTGCGCAAAATATCTGATCCTTTCGATCCAAAATCCATATCGGCTCCTCAACATAAGATAGATCCTCATTCATTGTCAGAGGCTCGATCTCAATCACATGTATGGGATTGTGAATATACTTGCGAAGCATCGACACATGAAATGCATCGTGAATATCCACCAAACTGGTTGGCAACGCAAATCTATAAGCCACTTCTTCGATTTTCTCTAAAATCTCAAAAGAGCCAATAAATTATGGTTCTAATTTTTCTTTTACCTAAAATCTAAATGTTCCATTTGATGGTGATACTTTTAAGAATGCATAATCACCCACCTCAAATTTTAATGTCGATCTCCTCGAGTCTGCGTAGCTTTTTTGTTTGCTCTGAACTATTTTCAAATTCTTATGGATCACTCTAATCTTCTCCGTGATCTCCTTAATGATCTCGGGACCCAAAAGCCTCTTATCTCCTGTTTTCTCTCAATAGATCGACGATCTATATTTTTTTCATAAAGAGCCTCAAATTGTGTCATACCTATGCTTACCTGATAACTATTATTATAGGCAAATTTTGCTAATACTAAATAATTATCCCAACTTCCCTTCATATCAATCATTGAGGCCTTTAACATATCCTCCAAAATCTAAATAATATGCTCCGATTGACCGTCAATTTGAGGATAATGCACCATACTAAACTTTAATTATGTCTCAAGTTCTTTATGCAGACTTTCCCAAAACTTAGAAATAAACTTCGGATCTTGATCAGATACGATCGTTGCAGGCATACCATGAAGTCTGACAATCTTATTTATATACAATTATGCTAATTTATCTCGAGAATATGTCATCCTGATCGCCAAGAAATGAGCTGATTTAGTTAGCCGATCAATGATAACTCAAATAGTATCATGGTTATTCGGAATTCTTGGCAAACCCGATACAAAATCTATTGTGACATCTTCCCACTTTCAATTTGGGATTGGCATCGGTTGCAACAACCCAGACGGCTTCCTCCTTTCAGCTTTTAATTGCTGGCAAACAAGACATCTCTCCACATAAGCCATAATGTCTCCCCTTATATTCCTCCACCAAAATATCTTTCTTTAATCTTGATACATTTTATTAGTGCCCAAATGAATCATATATCGAGACCAGTAAGCTTCCTTCAAAATTTTCTCCTTTAACTCTTTATCGTTCAGCACACACAAATGGTCCCTAAACCTTAAAACTCCATCGGTACGAATGTTAATTTTAATCCGGGAGTCTTTACTCAAATCTCCAATAATATCCATAAGAAAAGGATTATTTACCTACTTCTCCTTAATTTTCTTTAATACCTCCGGCTGAATCTAAAGATACGATAGGATTATCTGGTTATCTCAAACATATCTTTGAATATTTCACTGCTTCAGACAATCTAATATCTCCATCTATTTTATATGCAGATTCGCTACAAAACTTGACCGACAGCTTAAAGTATCTGCAACTATATTAGCTTTTCCAGGCTAATATTGAATCTCACAATCATAGTCCTTCAGGAAATTAATCTACCTTCTTTGCCTCATATAACTCTTTCTATAAAAATAAATATTTTAAACTTTTATGGTCAGAATAAATAAAAAATTTCTCACTATAAAGATAACGTCTTCAAATTTTTAGGGTAAACACAACTGCAGTTAACTCCATATCATGAGTTGGATAATTATTTTTATGCACCTTTAGCTGTCTGGATCCATTAGCAACTACTTTCCTATTTTGTATCAACACACAACCCAAGCTCATTTTGGAGTCATTACAATAGGCCTCAAATCCACTAGATCCCTCCGGAATAGTTAACATTGGAGCAGTCGTTAGGTAATTCTTTAGTTCCCGGAAACTTCGATCACAATCCTCAATCCAATACTTACTAAAAAAAAATCCTCAGTCCAATCAAACTTGACCTCCTTCCTTATCAGTCGAGTCAAAGGCATAGCAATTATCAATCGAGTCAAAGGTATAGCAATCCAAAAAAAATTCTCTACAAATCTTCTGTAATACCCTACCATGTCGAGAAAACTCCTAACTTTAATTACTGACGTAGGCCTATTCCAGTTAATAACAGCCTCTACCTTTTTTGGGTCTATAGCAATACCACCATTTGAAATAACATGCCCCAAAAATATCACTTTCTCAAACCAAAACTCACATTTTTTCAATTTAGCATATAATTTCTCCTCACGAAGCACTTGGAAAACAATCCTCAATTGAGTCTCATACTCCTCTTGACCTTAAGAGTATATCAAAATGTTATCAATAAATATCATCACAAATTTATCCAAATATGGCCGGAATACCCGATTTATTAGATCTATAAAAGCAGCGGGGATATTAGTAAGACCAAATGGCATAACAAAAAATTCATAGTGACTATACCTTATTTGAAAAATTGTCTTGGCCACATCCTATCACTTTATCCTTAATTGATGGTATCCCGATCACAAATCAATATTGGAAAACACCGAGATCCTTTGAATTCGTCAAATAAATAATCAATATGCGGCAATGGACATTTGCTTTTGATTGTGATCTTGTTCAGTTCATGATAATCCACACACAGCTGCAAGGACCCATCGTTCTTCCTTATAAACAATACCGGTGCACCCCACAGAGATACATTTAGCCGAATAAAGCCCTTGTCTAACAACTCCAGCGATTGTAACTTCAGCGCCTTCAGCTTAGTAGGCGCCATACGATATGGTACCTTTGAAATTGGACTGGCACCAGGAATAATTTTAATTTCAAATTCAATCTCCCGATGAGGAGGCAATCCAGGCAACTCTTCTAGAAGTACATCCTCAAAATCACATACAGCTAAAATATCTTCCGCCGGCATACTATGACTCCCAATAGTGCTAGCATACGCCAAATAAGCCTGATATCCACTCCAAATCAAATACTTAGCATGCAATGCCAAAAGTAATATGGGCATCTCCTTCCTCCTAATACCTTGGAAGAAACATGACTCAACTCCAGGAATAGTAAAACACACCCGCTTTGAAAAATAATCAATATTGGCATGATAATTGGCTAGCCAGTCCATCCCTAAAATATTATCAAAATTGCACATATCTAACAATATCAAATCCACCATCAAATGCATCCCATTCACCTCAACCATACACTCTGGACATATAACATCAGTAATTATTGACGATCCTGTAGGCGTCGATACAACTAGGGAATAATTTAGAATTCATGGAGTTGATATAATATGACATGCAAATCATGGAGAAATAAAAGAATGTGTAGATCCTGAATCAAATAAAATAGAAGCTGAAACTTCACAAATAAGAAGGGTACTTTCAACCATATTCGGGGATGTCTCAATATCCTGAACAGTCACCGCAAAAGCTTTTGTTGGAACAGTAGGCTTATTTGCTTTGAGCCTTTTTGGAAGGGGACAATCCTTGATCCGATAGCTCTACTAACCACAATTGAAGTAGGCCCCCATCTTCTTAAAGTAAGGTCTCCCAAAACACTTCCCTCCACAATGAACACAATCAGCTGTTGACCCTTGGGAACTAGTCACTGACTGAATTTCAATGCTACTCTTCCCCTTATCTGACACCTTGGCCTTTTTAGAAGGCCCTGAGGGTCCCAAACCTGATCTCGCACTAGAATTCGTTCGACTAATTGCCCTCTTAGCAAAAAAACTTTGATTCTCAAGCTCATTTTCAAATATCAAAGCCCTATTCAGGATTTCAGCATAAGTTTGGAGCTTCTATGTCACTAATTGCCTTCTAATTTTATCTCTCAACCCTTGCTAAAATTTTTTAACTTTCCTCAACTCATCCTCCACGATATATGGTGTGTATAGGGACAATTCGGTAAACCTTGTATCATATTTTGTTACAGTATGGCTCCTTTACCTAAACCGCATAAACTCCTTTTCCTTCTGATCTTGGAGACTAGAAAGAAAATATTTTTCCATAAAAACTTCTACAAATATATCCCAATTAATCTCATTGTCAGGCACACCTATCTCCCTTTTCGTCATTGACCACCAACTATCAGCTTCTCCTTCTAACTTATAAGCCGTAAAGATAACCCTTTCTCAATTAGAACATTGAATGACAGTAAAGATCTTCAATAACCTCAGAATCCAAATATTCGCCTTTATTGGATCTAGTTCTCCTAAAAATTCAGGTGCTCGTTCAGCTATAAATTTTTCGTATGTCGTTGGGTCAAGATTTACTGGGGCTGAATCTGGAGCAGGGATTAGAGCCATATGACACTGCTCCGTTGATTCTATTATATTAGTCATTCTCCCCAACAAGTTTAGATATTGAGCCTCTCGATCCTAAGGAGTACTAGTACCTCATCGAGTATTCCTTCTTCTTCCTCTACTAGTCATGCTATTATCGTGTAACTAAAAATATCACAACATCAGTTAGTCTCACATGCTCAGATTAGGGGAAGGGGTTAATAATTATTCAATGTACTTCAAAATTAAATCTAGGAGCCAGCACCTAAATATTTCATCTAATCCTAACTATCCTCATCCCACTTTAACCTAAACAAGATCTAAGCTTCCATTTAAAAATCAATCAATCTTAAAGTACTTCTTTTTTTTGATACTAACTGTGACGGAATGAGTCATCATCCACTAATGGCCTCAGTCACTAATCATATTTAACTTAATTGAACTAATAACCAATTTACTAAGCACAATAATTCCTATAAAAAATTAGGTAGAGTCTGTAACGCCATGATGATTTAACTCGGATTATATAGAATTAATATAGTAATAGATTTTTTCTCACGCCACACTAAATGGCAAGAAACTCGACGACGACACCACAAAGCCTTAGGTCTACAATCTGACTCTCTGACGCTACTTGTTGGTATCAAAAGAAGACTTGACTGTAACTTATCTCTAATAGCACTTGTTGGTATTAGAAGAAGGTTTGATTGCACTCTTGTCTCTGATACCACTTGCTGGTATTAGAAAAGGGCTTGACCTCAATCTTGTCTTTGATACGACTTGTTGATGTTTGATACCTGGATTCACCCGATATGACGCAGTAAAAAATCCAAATCCTCTATCAGTCGACAATCACCAATTTAGTAGGCACAAAGAATAAAAAGATGTACAATATTTTTAACATAGAAACCCTTCATAAACTAAAAGAAAAAATCACGAGACAAATTCCGAATTAGGCTTCCAGTATATAAAATCTGTTACAAAAACCTCTGAGATGGAATACCCACTATACACATGAGACAGAATAAGAAAAACAATATTCAGAGTAAGCAAACTCTCCTTTCCTCTTATCTATGTATTTTTCTTCTCTCATTCTCACCAGTGGTGTCCTCTACTCACTTTGATTTTACAAGTGTGGTGGTAGATAGTAAATGATGAGAGCTCCCTTTTGCACTCCTACTCCGTTCCACTCTCATTCCGTGTTCCATTCCAGCAGTTGTTGCTGCTGCTACTTCTGTCTACCACACCCACGGCCGCTTGCCTCTGCGTTTGCAACTTTCACTTTGCTACTTGCCCTTGTCCTCAGCTGTGATGACTCGAACCCGAGTCATTCGACCCAATTCAGACCGATCATGAGGAAACTCAAAATTTTATTTATCCTTATAAATTCAACATAATAAT
>JAODPA010020107.1:0-13041 GCA_025585075.1 Nepenthes mirabilis | reverse complement strand
GCTCCCTATTGGAAGTAGCGTTTCAGGTGGGTCGCGTTCCACGTTCGGGGGACCAACTTTTCGTCCTGGTTTCGGAGTTTGTACGCTCCGTTGCGCAGGACGGCAGAGACAAGGAAATGTCCCTCCCAGTTGGGAGAGAGTTTGTTTCTGTCGGCCAGTTTGCCGGTGGCCTCGATGTCTCGTAGGACCAAGTCCCCAACGTCGAATTACCGGGCTTTCACCTTTTTATTGTAGTACCGGGCAACTCGATATTGGTACGCTGCTGTCCGTATTCTGGCGGCGTCGCGGGCTTCCTCTAGCAAGTCTAAGTGCTCCATGATTTTTCGGGAGTTGGTCTGTGGGTCCAAGGACTCCACCCTAAGACTTGGAAGCCCGATTTTGACCGAAATTACTGCTTCAGTCCCGTAACAGAGGCTGAAGGGTGTCTCGCGCGTTGGTTCCTTCGGGGTTGTACGATAAGACCAGAGGACGGATGGGAGCTCGTCAGCCCAGGAGCCCCCGGCGTCCTCCAACTTAGTTTTTAACCCGTGGAGTAGCGTACGGTTTGTGACCTCCACCTGCCCGTTGGCCTGGGGGTATGCCACCGAAGTGTGGACCAGCTTGATTCCAAGGCTGGTGCAATACTTGGTGAAGCGTTTTCCCAAAAATTGGGTCCCGTTGTCAGTCACCACAACCTCTGGGACGCCAAACCTGCAGACAATGCTCTGGCGAAGGAACTCCAGAGCATTGTGTTCTGTGATTTTCGCAAGCGGGGCTGCCTCGACCCATTTAGTGAAGTAGTCGATGCCCGCGATGATAAACTTTCTCTGCCCCGTGGCAATGGAAAATGGGCCGAGTATATCGAGCCCCCATTGCGCGAAGGGCCATGGAGCCTGGAGTGACTTCAGGTCCGCGGACGGCTGGTGGTGAAGGTTTCCATGAAGCTGGCAGCTTTCACATTTCTTCACAAACTCAAGCGCGTCCTTTTTCATTGAGGGCCAATAATAGCCCTGTCGCATGATCTTGAAGGCCAGGTTTTTCCCGCCTACGTGCGATCCACAAATCCCGAGGTGGACTTCGCTCAGCGCGTAGTCCGCCTCCTCGGGTGATAGACAGCGGAGGTACGGAGTTGAGTATCCGCGGCGATACAGCCGCCCATCGACTACCGTGTACCAGCCGGCTGTCTTTTTAATCCGCTTGGCCTTCTCGGCGTCCTCTGGGAGTGATCCGTCGGCCAAGTATCTAAAGTAGGGCGTCATCCAGTTTTCCGTCTCGAAAATCTGCATTGCCTCCTGTTTCTCTATGCTGGGAGCGCTCAGGATCTCCCGCATGTCCCTCGAATACTGTTCGGGGTTCTCGGCAGCAGCGGCTCTAGCCAGCTGGTATGCATTCCAATTTTCAGCTCGAGGAACGTGAGCCAAGGTCAGTTTGTCAAAACCCTGGATGGCCTCCTTCGCCTTCGCCAGGTATCTAGCCAAGGAAGGGTTGTTTGCCTCGAAGCCCTCGTTGACTTGGTTGACAATTAGTTCGGAGTCGCTGTGAACCGCCAACCTCTTGGCAGAGCACTCCTTTGCTAACCGCAAGCCAGCTAGCAGGGTTTCGTACTCAGCGACGTTGTTGGTCGTTGGGAAATCAAGTTTCAGGGAATACTTGATTTCGAATCCATCGGGGGTCGTTAGGACCACCCCTGCTCCACGGCCACTGTCTGTGGACGATCCGTCCACGTGGAGTGCCCATTCTGGGACCTCGTTGGGTTGTTCTTCATTTTCTGCGGGCTGTTCCTCGTGAATTGGGGTTGTGGTCTCAACGATGAAGTCAGCCAGAGCCTGCGCCTTTATGGCAGGTCTGGGCCTGAATTCGATATCGAACTCACCCAATTCAATGGCCCACTTTACCAGTCGCCCCGAAACGTCGGGTTTCTGGAGTATGCCCTTCAGCGGCTGGTCTGTAAGGATCACTATGCGATGCGCCTGAAAGTATGGCCTCAATTTTCACGCTACGAAGATAAGCGCCAGTGCCATTTTTTCAGTGCGCGGATAGCGAGTTTCGGGGCCGGTCAATATTTTGCTTACATAGTAGACCGACTACTGGATATCGGATTCCTTGCGCACGAGAACGGAATTGAGGGACACTTCCGATACTGCCAAGTAAAGGAACAGCTCCTCCCCGTCTTTGGGTGACGCTAGCAACGGTGGACTGGCCAGATACTGCTTCAACTCGTTGAAGGTAGACTGGCAGTCAGCTATCCACTGGAATCCGTTAGATTTTGTCCCTGTCAGGGCTTTAAAGAAGGGCTAGTACTTGTCTCCAGACTTCGCGAGGAAGTGGGACAATGCTGCCAGCCGCCCAGTCAATCGCTGGATGTCTTTTACGTTTCGTGGGGGAACCATGTCAGCCAGGGCCTTAATTTTCTCTGGGTTTTCCTCGATCCCCCGCTGGGAGACGACGAAACCCAAGAACTTCCCAGAGGCTACCCCGAAGACGCACTCGGCTGGATTTAGCTTCATTTGGTGCTGGCGGAGCACTTCAAATGACTCTCCCAGGTCACGTATGTGGTCGCCAGTGACTCTGCTCTTGACGAGCATGTCGTCGACGTAGACCTCCATGTTGCGACCAATCTGCTTTTCGAACATCCTATTGACTAGTCGCTGGTAAGTTGCTCCAGCGTTTTTTAGTCCAAAGGGCATTACTTTGTAGCAGTAGGTGCCCTGGTCCGTCATGAACGAGGTATGCTCCTCGTCTTCCGGACTCATTCTAATCTGGTTGTAGCCCGAATAAGCGTCCATGAAGCTTAGCAGCTCATGCCCTGCCGTGGAGTCAACCAGCAGGTCAATCCGGGGCAAGGGAAAGCTGTCTTTCGGGCAGGCCTTGTTGACGTCGGTAAAATCGACGCACATTCGCCATTTTTCGTTGCTCTTTTTGACCAAGACGACGTTCGAGAGCCAATCCGGGTACTGGACTTCTCTAATAAACCCAGCGTCCAGTAGCTTTTTCACCTCCTCTCGGATGGCGATCAGCTTTTCGACAGAGTGGTTCCTTCGTTTCTGTCTGACCGGTTTTCGGTCTGGATCAAGGCCCAACTTGTGGACCATCACCTCAGCTGAAATTCCGGACATGTCTGCAGGAGTCCAAGTAAAAAGGTCCGCGTTCCTTCGTAGAAACGCGATCAATTCATCGTGTAGTTGTCTGGTGAGTGAGCTGCCGATCTGGACACACTTATCCAGTTCCCCCGAGTCCAGTGGGACCAGATCCGTGGCTTTGCCAGGCTGCGCCTGTTGCAGAGTGGTCTCGTCTGGATGATCGAGTTCTCCCACCGTGCTAGTTCTGCCACTAGGGACAATCTGGGACATGTAGCATGTCCGCCCAATTACTTGGTCACCTAACACTTCACCGACACTGTAGGGTGTTGAGAATTTTATTTTGAGGTGCGAAATCGAGGTAACTGCCCCGAATGTCGCCAGACAAGGTCTGTCTAGTATAGCATTGTATACTGAGGGCATGTTAAATACCAGAAAGGTTAGCACACGACTTGCTTTTTTTGGATAGGTGCCTAGGGTGACTTCCAGTTGGACTGTCCTTGAACGAGCACTGGTTCATTGTCAAGGCCATACAAGGGTCCTTCAGTAGGTTTTAGTTGATTCTTTTTTAGGCCCAATTTAAAGAATGCGTCTAGGTAAAGCAAATCTTTAGAGCTACCATTATCAATAAAGACTCGTTTCAGCTGGTAGTTTGAAATACCGTCTGAAACGAGTGCCGAAATTACAAGGGGGTCAGCATGGGGGGAGATTACATGGTTCGAGTCACAATTACTGAAGCTAATGATGTTGTCTACTGTGCGTGGCTTCTTCCTCCCAGTCTGCTGCTCCTTGCTGTCCGACGGGCTCCTGGCAGGCTGGCTGGTGACCATGTTAACCATCCCTGCCGGAATCTTGTTCCGGGGAGGAGTCTGCTCCTGCCCACCTTCATCAGCCGCCCCTGAGTTCTGTCCAGGTCCCTTGACGAATCGGGTGAAGTGTCCTTTGTGAATCAGGTCCTCGATTTCCCTCTGCAGCGTTTTACAGTCTTCGGTTGAGTGGCCAGCAGAGCGATGGAAGTCACAGTACTTGGACTGATTTCCAGAGTCTTTCTTCAGCGTTTTTGGCCACTTCAAAAACTTTTCTCCGCGGATCTGCATCAGGACATTGGAGCGCGTGTCTGTCAAGGGTGTGAAAGTGGTGGGCCCGTAGTCTCTGCGTTCTGGGGGCCCAGTCCGGCGCTGTTTCTGGCGGGGATGTTCTCCGCCCGTGAATTTTCTTTTCCCTTCACCAGGGAACGGCCGAGGCTGATCCGCCCGCTCAGGACGTTTTGCCTCGTTGGCCTCTTCTGCTGCAGCGTAGGCCCTGGTAATGGTTTCTGCCTCGCGGAAGGTCTGAGGGTTCTTGTGGGCAAGGTGCTTGAAAAAGTCACCGAAAGTAAGTGCTGAGATGAAACTGCCCAGTTTCATCTCCTCTGTGATCCTGGGGATCCTTCTGGCCTCAGCCACGAAGCGATCCAGGAAACGCCGTGGGTTCTCTCCCGGTTTCTGCTTTATGTGGGAGAGGTGCCACGGCTGCTTCTCTTCCCGTCGGCTCGAAGCGTATTGAGCCAGGAAGAGATCCGTGAGTTCACGAAAACTGCTAACAGTGCCTGAAGGGAGATGGTGAAACCAGATTCTGGCGTCTCCCTTCAGTGTGAGCGGGAAGCAGCGACACATTGCCAAGTCTTCTAGCCCTTGTAGACTTAGATGTGTGCGAAAGTGATCCAGATGGTCAACCGGATCACTGCCCCATCGTATAAGTCAAGGGTCGGCATCTTGAACTTCGACGGCAGTGGATGGTTCAAGATCTCCGCAGTGAAAGGAGACCTGTCCAAGTCGATGGCGCGCTCGTCATTCTGGAACACGTGGTTCCAGATTTGGTCCACTCGCGGATCGGCGCGAGTGGCGTTCGCTGATCGCTTGGAGTTGAGGAAATTCCTCAACTCCGTCTTGTCCCTGGCGGGTTCAGCAGTCGGTCGGCTGCTGCCACCAGTGGACCTGGGAGTCTGGGAGGCTCGCTCCTGGACTGCGTGATGGTCTTCCGCCCTAGAGTATCGCAGATTTCTTCTTTCTGGGCTCTCTGTCGGAGACGTACTCCCGGAGCGTTCCATTGGCCTGTTCTGGCCAGGAACGCGGGAGGACGCCGGAGCCGGATTGTTCCCGGCTTTGGCAGGCCTTTTGGCCGGCTTCTTCTTCCTTTGGCCACCCTTTTTGGTGGCAGGAGCGGGAATGGCCGCGGGTGGAGCCGCTTGTTGCCGTTGTTCGTTCTGTGTGCAGAGTAACTGGAGCAGGCGATTGTTGGCCTGCATCTGCTCCACCAGTTGTTGAAAATAAGGCGGTGGAACCCCGCCTGTGGCCCCGTTGACCAGGACATCAGCAGCATGGTCCTGGTTGGGGTTAGCAGTCTCTCTAGCGGGATCGCTAGCCTGTGCTCTCGTGTTCACCATCGTAGAAGTAGGAGGTGACATAGAGAGTTTGTGCAAGTTTTTTATGGTAGGCTTTTCGTAAGCGCTTCCCACAGACGGTGCCTATGATACGTACCTGGATCCGATTTCGAACAGATTCGGATTCCCTTGAATGGATTGAATCGGCTCCGTTCACTGAGTGCGAATCCTGCACACCACTAAAGTAAACAAGAGGTAAGCGTTAACGGCGGGATGTAATCCCACCGAAAATACTCCGACGCTCAAATTAGTAAAACAGTCTTCAAGGGGGAAGAAACTGAAAATAGAGAGGGAGCAATTGGAGAAGGACAGAGAGTGTTTTGTTCCAGATATCAGAGAGACGCAAGGCCTTTCTCGTATCTGGATGGTGGGGAGGCAGAGAACAGCTGTAGAGACTCGTTCGTTGCCTTGGAGTTCGATTGCGTTTAAGTGTTTGGATGCTCCGGAGAGAGAGAGCTAATTTCTCCGAGCACTTAGGGTTTTTCTGTGTTAATGTAGGCGTCAAAGAGAGCGTGTCTCAAAGCATGCCAGAAAGCCTGCCCTGGATGATGAACCCAGGGCTTCCTTTATGGTGAAGATGGCAATCCCCCTTCTTTGGACAGAGTGATCGTCCTTGTGATCTGCTGGCTGGCTTTCCTCCTAGAGGTTGATGCCTGTTGCCAAGTTGTGAAGGATTGTTGCCTTGTGAGACGACCGTCCACTTTGCAAACTGATTTCTTTCCTTCTCAACATGTTACCGTTGAGGTGCCTTGGCTGGCAAGGAATCGGGCGCCTTCCTTATATGGGAGGTGTCAAGATTGTTGATATCCCTTTTGGCGCCAGTTGAAATCGTGGGAGACGCGTGGAAAGCTGTGATTGACCGTCTGATGAGTGGTGGTCCCAAATGTAATAGACCCATTATTGTAGAAAGGCGTTATTTGGGCTCAATGTATAGGGCGCGGACGGTCAACATCTGAGTTGACCGTCAGTGGTGTTAGCCGCCTTCATGGAGAACGAAGGGAGAATAGCCGGCGATCAACTGATGGGTTGTGGGCTAGAATGGAATAGGCCCATCACTGTAGCAAAACTTCTAAATGCCCAATCAAACTGGTCAACCTTAAGTTGACTGTCTGTGAGCGAGTTGGAAGCTAAGACGGTCAACGCCAACGTTGACCGTCTTGGACTTTCCCGTTCCTGGGCCCGTCTTCTTATTGGGCCGTCAAAAATGTTGACCGACCTTCTTAGACTTCTGTTGACCTTTCTTTGGGCCAACCCATTACTAGTGTATCTATCAATCTCATAAAAAATTATTATATTAAATAATTAGGAATTATTCACCAATTAAAAGAACTAATAACTCTTTTAGAGAGTTATCTTTGTTACAAAATGAAAACTTTTTCCAATGCCTACACCCAATTTTTAGGCCTAGAATCGTCATTCTTGAATCAAGTGGTCTTTGACCTATGAGCCATCAATTTTGGAAGCTCTTTCCATGTCAAAATTACCCAAAAGACAAGTTGAAGGTAACCATCGGGAAGGGGTTGATTGTAGTTAACACTTTATTTAGAGACTTGGGTTTTTTTCTCTTGGTGAAAGATTGGAAACCTCTGGTACATTGAATGCTATAATTGACTTACACAATCTATTGGCTCAAGTATTGGTGTTGGTGGCTCAATCTTAGTTTGATCTCCCTTGGGTTCAGTTCCTACATCATCTTCATCCCCATAAAAAAACTTGACCCAAAGTTTTTCGGCATGATTCTTCCAATGTGACAAGTCATGTTTATATAATTATGCATTTGAAATATGGCATGTTCAAGTTTACCTTTCAATGTACAAGGTGCTGGGTATATGTCCCTCTATAAGTTGTCGTAGTTTGAGAATTAAATAGTTCAAGAATATGAGATTCATGAATACCATCCAAGATGGGAGGGAATGGGGATTGTACGACTGAATTAGGATCTCTATGAAATAGGTACAAGTCATGATATTAAAAATCGAACTGATTCCTAGTTCTTTTGAAGCCTCAATCTAATAGGCGTTTGTTCCAATCATTTTAAGGATATGATATAGGCCAACTTCTTGCCTTTAAACTTCAGATATGTGCTTGTTAAAAATCATTCCTTACATAGGTTGACCATAAGAAGTTTACCTTCTTGAAACTCTACATCCCACAGGTGGATGTTGGAAGCAACTTTATATTGTTCATTAGCAAAAGCCAACCGAGCACTCATCTTATTATGCAAATCTTATATATGAGTAGGTAGCTCTTTTGCTTCCATACCCTAAGGAGTATTGCCTGATATTAGTGCCTGATCAAGTACATGGCTAAGGCTCTTCCCATGGTTAACTTCAAAGGGAGATAGTCAAGTTAATCAGTTTCTTAATGAGTTGTAAGTAAACTCTACTTATTCTAAGATAAAATTCTAGTCCTTTGGGTGGTGCCCAATCATACTTTATAGTAAGTTTTTGAGTGGTTGTTTTATAACTTTGGTTTATCTATCGGCCTAAGAATGACAGGTACTAGAAAATTGAAACTTCATCCCTAACAAGCTCCAAAGTGTCATCTAGAAATGACTTGCAAAATAGGCGTCATGGTTAGATATGATGGTCTTCTTTATGCCATAAAGCTAACAAATTATTCTAAATTTCATCCAAAACAAGTGTGGATATAGCAAGATATTTTGAGCAGGAAGAAATTATATGAGTCATATCTTTATCACTAAAATTAATAATTTCTTTTCTAAACTGTAATCTTTTCCTTGTTGGGAGAAGATTTTTCTAGTTTCTTTTAAGTTATGGCCTTACTGTCCTTGTTGAGATCATATTAATGATTCCAACTACCACTCATTTTCATGGTTGCTTTAATGTCTCTTGTCTATCTTGATCCTTCTTTTCTGTGGCATTCGATTTCTGTAGATATTATTTGAGAAAATTTTTTGAATTAGAGTTTCAATATAATCATAAATAAGAAAAGAAACCAATAAATTAGTGCAAAGATGGTAAGGTACAAAAGCCTTTTTTTTTTTTATCATTGTAAGTGTTATAATTTTCAATGCTATGATCAATAGATCAATGATAACTATAGTATTTTGATTGTTCTCCTGCCACAAGATTCTCAACCAATTTAAGCTACTTTAAATTTTTTTTCATTTTTGATATGAATTAAGACATTAGTTTTGGTATCCATCAAGGGAGTAAGATACAATGACTTGAATATTGTATACTTATTCTGGCCTGATCCTTTATTATTTTTAAAAGCAATTAGTCGGATTCACCACTATTGTTCCTCGCTTTCATCCAGTAGTTTGTCCTAGATAAGATACATATTTCAGCTTCTCAAGATTTATTTCTTAGTTGGCTTTCTCAATTACTATTTAACTCGAGTAATTGATTAAACCTTTGAGAAAGTCTTAGAATTCTACTAGACTATCAACTTAAAGAAATCGCTAGGTTGAATAGTCACCACAAAAGTGTTTATCTTCCCTTCGTCAGTAATTTTTGATATGCTTCAAACTTCTACATTAAAGAGAATAAGGAAGTGCTTAATGATATCCTAGGTGGTTCTTGTTAGTTTCATAAAGATTACTGGCAATTCTTCTGAAGATGAGTTGCTGAGAGTTTTTCAATAAAGAAATTACTGTACATTTTTCACATGAGAGTTATTGACCGTTTTAGTCAATCACCTAAAGTTGGCCGTTAATATTCTCGCCTTGAACTGTGACAATAGAGGAACTGTTAGTTGTTGCTAATGAGTTATAGTTGAGGGACATAAAGTTTTGGTTAAGTATGGAAAGTAAGCTATCCAACTTGATAGTCTGATTCTCCTTAATTTGTCTATTAGAATTAATCTTTTTTAGTCTACTATCTTAATAGTTCTATTCCGAATATTTCAAATTTTCAATGATGCAATCACCCAATCAGCCGATGCACGATTACTTAGCCAACTATTAAAACTTAGTTATCAGGCTTTTCTTGGGGTTATTCAATCTTAAACCAAGTTGTGGTGAAATCTATACTTGATAACTTTGACTACCCATTTCATCTACGGTGTGAAGTGGTAAGTTTGGGTCAGGTTAATTTTTTTGGACCTATTAACATGTATTAAAAAATGAATATATACTTCAAAAAGAAAATCTTGTCCACTTATTATTGCACTGTATATATAACTTAATCAAGATAAGTTACATTTGTTTATGAGTAATACAGAAAATAGATTTAGCTATGATTTTGTATGGCAGCTGCATTTTACAATTTTTAGTAGCTATTTGATAAAAATACAACATAAGATGCTTACTTTTAAATTATTTATCTATGAATCTGATGCATCCTGGATTCGAGTTGTTGACTGATTCGGATGCGACTGGGTTTCTAGTTCGAACGGACATGGGACCTAATTTTCGTTCTTCTTAATTTGGATCCTACATACTATAATAAAAGACAAGATGTCAGAGTAAAATGACAAGACTCACTTTCCGATTTACCTTTTGACGTTCAAATCAGTAAACCTTCTTCTAAAGTGAAGAATACAAAGACAGAATTTATTGGGAATGATGTCGAGAAAGGAACTTATGAGTTTGAGTTGGTGGTGGTGCTTGGCTTGGAGAGGCTTTTGATAGTGGTGCGACTATGGAGAGTGGCTTTTTCGGACATTGGGTCGATAGAGAGTGAATAATGGGAAGGGAGAAAGGTGCTTGTGGACTCGTTTGAGAGCGGGATTGTTAGTGTCAGTTTGAGCACTAAAGAGAGTACATCTTTGGAATCTCTCTTGAGGGTTTTTTATAGCTATGGAATCTCTCTACTATTACTTGGGCGGTAAGGTTGACTGCTAGCTGCCTGGAGAAGATTCCTTCCATCTGGTGAGGGGTTGTTGGTGCCATTTACGGTAACCACAATTGGCTGGAGGGATTTCTTCCTTGTAGTGAGACTATACGCGGTGAATGTTGGGGTTTCGATCGTAGGAGATTTGTGGAGTTGGAGATTTCTTTTTCAGGGGAAATCGTGACCTGGGAAAATATTTTGAATCCCGACCAGTTAAGGCTGGCAATTTCTCGTGCGCGGGAATGGGGTCATGGGCCGTATATGATTTTGCCAGCATCTAGCCGTTTGGGGATCATCTTCAATCAACTAGGGGCTGACTGTCCTCTAGGCTAGTGGGCTGCCCTTCTCCTGGGCTGATCGCCTTTTTAGGCCTGCTCATTTCAGTCGTCCCCATCACTACCCCCATGCCGGGGGTTTGAATTTTCGACCCCTGGTATGTTCTGACGGAACATAAAATGCTATGTTGTCTTTTTTTTCTCTGCTCTATTTCCAGACTTTCCTCAGATTTTTCTTTTCACTGTTCTTTGGCGTGACTTCTCTGCTTATTGATTCTCTGCAGATTTGTTGGGATGGTGGTTCCCTGGTGTTTAATGACCCATCAATACCCCCTTTGTGCTATAAATCGAGGGCTCGCAGTGTTTCTCTGCATCACCTCTCTCTTTAATCAGTGAAATAGTGTGGGAGCTAGAAGCCGCTACGAGGCTTGATGTTTCGGCTACTGACTTAGAGCTGAGGTCGTTCGTGTTCTCTGATGGCGTTACCTTGGGACGTAACTTTGCTCCATTTTGGTTACCCCTTTTTTGTGTAGGTGGCTGCTTTGGTCATCCCTTTTCGTACCCATCCCACTAGTGCCTCTATGTTCGATTGGCACTAAGCCTTCCTTATCCTTCCGCCACCCGTGTGCGGCTGCCTTTTCTTACGACAAGCTTTTGTTCTATCTTGATATATTGTTTTTCTACTCGAGAGTTTGTTTAAACGGAGTAGGGCTTTTGCGGTTGGGCTTCCGTCTTATGTATTCCCCCCCTTTCCATTATTATTACTCAATTGTATATTGGTCTCTGAGGGCTTTGTAACTTATAAGGGGGAGATAAATGAGATAGACTGGCAACCGTCTCTGCACATGTTTCTTCTATTGCTTCTCTATCTTTTGCCGTCGTGTTCTCCTCTCTCTTTCTCTTTCTCTCTCTCTCTTTGCATCAGACTTGTTCGAGGAGTTATGGGTCCAGACTGGGTGGTTAAGCTAACAGAACAGCTGAAACCCGGAGTGGAAATTGTCTGGTCAAACAAGGCGGAGTGGATAGTTGACTGGCTTCATAGACCAAACAGCTGAAGTCCGGAGTGTGGGTCGGAGCCGAAATTGTAATTGATCGACTTTGAACAAAGCGGCTAGGAGGTCAAACCGGAAGGTTTTACTCCATTGCCTCACTCCGCTACCAGCTGAGCAACTTCGGAAGTTGTGCTTGGCGGCTCGAGAACTTGTGCATTTTTGCCGTCAGTTCGTCATTTTTTGCCACGTGTCGCCGTAGAAAATTGCAGTATCTTGACCATAAATGAGATAGACAATTCGGCATGATTGCACACCCTTCGGTTTTGACACGTGACGGGCATTATGAGTGCGTGTTTTTGAGGCGCCCCTTTAAATTCGTGCGGCGGCTATCATTATAAAAGAAGAGGCTTCGTTTAGAACTTTCTTAGTCTTTCCTCCTCCTCCTCCTCCTCCTTCTGCAACTTAACTTTCCTCAGATTTCATGGCTCCCAAAGTTGGTGAAAGTCATTCTGTCCTTGACTCTGGTGGCGTCGGAGCCCTGTACGTTCAATACAATATTTAGTCATCAATTTAATATGCAGTGCCAGGGGAGCACGACAAGGCTTGCTCTTCTCCGGAGGGATTCATCATCATCTACGGGGCTCACCTGTGAAGTGCTATTCGCCTTCCTATCCCTAAGGAGCTGTTCGATGTTTTTCTGGCCCTTGAAGTTCCTGTGGCAAGGTTTCATCTGAATGCCATTTGATACTTGTGTTCCTTGGGCATATTCCTTCGCCATCGGGGGAGGGCACTCACAGCAACGATAGTGAAGGTTATCTTCCACTTCCAATAGAGCGGGGATTGGATCTCATTGTTCCCCTATGAGTTGCGTATTAACGAGGCCATCCCTGATCCTATTAAAAATTGAAAGGACAGGTTCTTTTTTGTGAAAGTTTTTGGCAACTGGCCCTTGTCCAAGGTTTGGGATGATGTGCTAGCTACCCTTTTCGACAAGACTTCACGCGAGGAGGTGGGGTCCGTCAGGCCGTTGACGGTGTTGATTTGGCCCACCTACAGGAGTTCCAGAGGGACCACCTTCAGTCACCCGAGGCCTTTGCATTGGCTTGTTGGGGCCCACCTTCTTCAATTAGGATCGCCAAGGCTACTACTCCCCCGTCGGCACAACCTAAAAGGAAGGCTGGGACCCTGGTCATCAGCGATCCTTTTGATAATCCATCTCGATGGTGATCTGCGTTGTCTTTGTGTTCCTCGCCATCTTTCATTGCGGAGGGCCTTCTAATGGTGGAGCGGATGAGGAGCATTGGTGAGCCATCTTAGGTGTCAGACCTCGCCGCCTCCCCAGACTCCATTATCCCTGAGGTTGATACTGGGGCACCCTCAGCCAAAGTGCGTTGTGTTCTTCCTCCTGACGTGCCGGTGGAAACTGGAGGTGAGGGTCCGGTTGAGGGTTTAGGGTTTAGGGTTTGGGTTTGGGGTTTAGGGTTTGGGGTTTGGGGT
>JAODPA010020096.1:0-13042 GCA_025585075.1 Nepenthes mirabilis | reverse complement strand
GTTACGTCTTGGGTTTCCGGTTGCCGCACGGATTAGGAAATCTTCGGATTTCTCGTCGTCCAGAGGCAATCACGAGCTGGTCCGGTCTCCGTCTCTGTGAACCTGGATCCTACACAACACAACTAACAAACAAAAGGTCATGGGTCTGGTAGGATTTCTCCCATCAAAGAAGTTCCGACGCTCAAGTCAGCAATTTTTCACAATAAACGAAAATGGGGCGCACGCTTAGAGATACGCGAAAATGTGCTTGAATGCCTGGGCAATGTGTGAAAACTTGTATGGGAGAATAATGAACAGGTAACGGGAGGCCTGGCTCCCTATGTGCACCGCGATGGGTGGCTAACTTTTGTCGCCTGAGAAGGCTGAGAAGTTTGGATTTGGAAGATAGCGGTGGAGCCTCAGACTAGTGACCCTGAGTTAATTACTAGGATTCGATCCCTCTTTTTGTAGAAGGAGAAGGATTTTATAGGTCCCCCGGCGAGGGACTTTAGGGCGCGAGAATCCCTATTGCAAGGGTTCGTTGGCCGCTAATCGCTGTCGATGGTCGCCGGTGTATCGATTGTTGTTTAGCGGTGGTAGGTAGACTACTGGGTATTGTCGGCCACACTTGGTCTATCCCTTGAGTTGGGATTGACAGAGCCACTGGGTGTAGCCACGACTGGTAGTGCTGACTGTTTTCTCATTGGGTCACTTCCCTATTCTTCCGCTGTTCCCTGGTAGCAGCATTAATGAGCTGCAAATGGCGCCTATTGGCTGTCGAACGTGGGTTGCCACGTGGGCCGTTCTACAATACTAGGCCTCAACTGCCCCTCAGGCAGCAGCTTCGTGGGTTAGGCTTTGAATCTCTTTGAGCCTTTGTTTCGGACCCAACACTAGCCCCCCATGCCTGGGCCGACCAGTAGTCTAGGCATGCCCTTTGGGTCCAGCTCGCGGTCACTCAGTTCCCCTCGAGATGCGCTAATGCTTGTCATCTTCTAGCTTCGCGCTTTCCCCAGGCAGTCGCGCAGGCTTTTCTGGCACTGCAGCGATTTGGTACCTAGAATGGAACGATTCGCACGCCTGAGGTTATGTCTGATTTGAGGGCTTTCCTGTTTCATAAAAGATGTCCATGGAATGTCGCACCCCATTTAGCGCTGGAAGGGCGTCATCTCGTCCATAAATAGGAAGGCTCCTCGGCTGGTGCAGATCATCCTTTGACTGACTTTGGGGGAGCAATGTGAATATCTTGGCCCACTCCACCTCTGGTGGGGGTCCGCGAAGGAGTTGGATAGACTAGCTGGAGATCTGGAATTTTTGGTGAAGATTGCCTTCATGCCCATGCTGCGGTCGATTCCTAATACTAATGAGGGTGGCTCAGCCATTTTGTTGTTGTCGCATGCCTCCCCCCATGGTGTGACGCGTCCAGGGCACTATGGGATCGCGGCGGAGCTATCCCGGGGATCCTCTCCTCCAGTGAAACGCGTCGCCCCAGTCCCCACTTCACTCGGGTTGTGCGCTGGTTGGGGAGGAGGTTGAGAGGGAAGCCCCAACGACGGAAGAGCAGATTCTTTTTTGCGTCCCCGTCGGAGGCTCCTGAGTTGGGTGTTGGTTTTACCTCGGTGGATAACATTGGGTTCGTCTCCACCGGAGGTGGACCAACACGCGGTTGTTCCTGGTGCTCTGGCTCGTTGGGTCATCAATGGCAACGTCGTGGTAATCTCATGTAGGTCACGTTCCCAAGCTTGCTCAAGGATCCGGGGTAGTCGTCGTGGGGCCTAGGCCCCTTGCCATATCTTTTTCCTCTTTCTTGTACTTTTGCTGCTACAAACCTTGTACTTTGTAAGGGAGGCCTTGATTAATGAAAGAAGTAGCCATTTGTTTTAATTCTTCTGTCTTGTAGTGCGCATTTTTCTTCCTGACCGCTCCTCCTCCCCTTTTTTTTATCATCCTTCACGGGCAGTTTGCTTCTTCCGTTGCACCGCGCTTCGTTCTGTGCTCCTGAGCATCTTCGGATGCCTGCGGTTAGTTTTGCTGGTTTCGCCCCTTGAGCCTCAGTGTAGATTGTTGTCGGGAGGACACGGCAAGAGGGGTCCTCTGATGCTTGATGCTGTGGAAGTATGAATCATCACTGGCGACAGTCACATCCACCTGTTCATCTGGCACATTAAATGTGCTAGAAATCGCGGGGCGCTGCGCTATGATTATTTGTCTTGCAAACGCGCGAAGCTTCAGGGATTCGCCACATGGAGGGCACCCGTTGGCCCTGTTCTGGTGCTCTTCGCCTTCCAAAATGCCATCAATTCCAGGGGGAACTAAGTTTATTTAAACGCGCAAACTTCCTCCAACATAGCGTGCTCTACTGCTTCCTTAACGATGCGAAGCTTTGTGTCGGTTTCGATTCCTTTCCCTTCCATCCTCTTTCGCTGTGGTTTCGATGGATGGGTCGTCCTCGTCGTCTGGGTCAGTTGCTTCTTCCGAAGAACCTGAGACTGGGATCCACACCTCTCGGGCCCCTGGTATGGCCATGTTGGAGAGATATCATTCGGAGGCCACCATTGTGGGCCCTACGAGATTCTTGAGGGTGCCTACAGGCTTTGAGAGAGAGGAGGGGTCTGCTTCCTCGCAGGATCGTGGTCCTGAGAGGACGGATCCTCTGCTTCACCAAGTGGCCAGGGCTGTCGAAGGCATCAAAGCCCGAGTGCAAGTCGCGGTTGGAGAGATAGAGCAATTGAGGGCCTGCTCCGCACACTTTGAGAAGGCATGGGAGGAATCGGAAGCGAGGGCGTCCCAACTTGTTGGTGAAAATGTGCAGGCTCAACCCCGCGTGCTGGCTTTCTAGGAGGAGCTTGAGCGGCTGCGATGACAATTTGGAACATAGGTTGCGTGTACGAGGATTGAGCTGAGGTCGAGGTTTTTGCTCGAGGAAGTCGGTCCTGCACTGGAAAGGAACTTCCAGGACAGTATCCATCTCAGTCGGAGATTAGTCTCACTAGAGGATCCAAACTTCTACATCAGCATCCTGGACTCTCGAAACTCTAGTGCCCGGACACGCGCAGACCTGTTGGAGTATCCTGCTCCAAGATCCTCTGTGCCCGGAGAGGGCCATTAAATGTACTTTGCGGCTGTGGGCTGCTGTAAAGAAAGTTATTAATGACCATTATAACGAAATTTAATGCTTAGCTGTGCTGTTTTACTTTCCGCGGTTTATTGTAGTCGAACGGCTCGTTTTCTCCCTTATACGCTAGTTTCGAAAGTCCCGCTGCATTAAATGCCGGTGTGACAGCGGGGATTTCACCAAGCAGCTGAGGTGATGTCATTTTGCAATCTCATGGGGGGTCTTGATTGCTGGCTGCTTTGGGGCCCATGACGTTCCTGCGGGGCCGGCCCGTGGCCTGGCCACTAAACAGGAGCGTCGTTTGGGTTTCCCGCATGCTGACACCCCTCGTCTATTTAGGCCGTGTTTCAGAAAAATTCCTCTTGACCGTTTCCTTGCGCTGAGAGAGCTTTCCACTCGTTCCACTGAGAGAGGGAGAAAAATGGCAAAGAAGAGGGAGTCTCCTTCCTCTTCGCGAACTTCTAAGGCGGGTCGTCATAGGGTCGACAGCACGGGGTTCGTCCTGACAACTAGCACCATTGCCGCCCTGATGATGGATTACGGGATCCCTAGCGACTAGGCTTATCACGCTCTTGGTTCAGTGGGCAGAGCCAACGCCCCACTAGATGGCTTCATCGCGGTTTACGAGCACCATCTGAGAGGGGGGCTTTGTTACCCCATACCGTGGACTCTGTTCGCACTGGTCGAAGCGTTGGGCTTTCTTGTGGTAAGGCTTCACCCCAACGCCCTTCGTTATCTGGTTTCGTTGTGCATCTTCTCCTGCCTCCATGTCGGCGCTTTTGACGCGAAGGTGGCGAGACCGATCTTTTGCTTCACGGAGTCAGAGGATTAGGTCTCCATGTCTCTGAAAACTGGTTTTGATTTCTGGGGGACCAACCCTGATTCGGTAAAAAACTGAAAAAGCCGCTTTTTCTTTTTGCAGGAGCCTTTTGACTCCAAACTTTCACGTGAATGAGGCCTGATCTCGGAGTACTTCCACAGGAAGGTGTCCTCGGAGGATGCCAAGGATACAGCAGAGTTGGTCGCCGCCATCAACTCCTAGATGGAGAAATTCTCCATTCAGGGCTACTTCCTGACGTCCATCACTTTCGAGGCCGCCAGTTGGGGGCCTTCGTCTGGCTGGCGTGCCGCTAGTCCCATGAAGATGGAGCCTGGGGAAGCCGTGAATCCCCTGCTGTCTGGAGAGGACGCAGAGGAAAGCTGCTCGCTGTTGGAGTCATCTTCAAATGAAGAGGAGATAGGGGCTCCCATGAAGAAGTTAAGGGAAGCCGGAGGTACCTCCACCCAGAGGTCGCAGAGGTTGGCTGCTAATTTTGCCGCGCGAGCCCGAGCCCCCGTCCTGGAGGCAACATCGAGTGCTGGACTTTAGGAGGGACTGCTGGACCCGTGCCAATTCCTGCCGTTGCACTAGCTGAGTATGGTGTCCCAGCAATGGAACTTCATTTTGGTGAGAAGTCTTCTGCGGATTCCTTTGTTGACCTGGAGCCATCGGAGTTGATCGCAAAGGGTGCTCCAGCCACGGCGGGCGACGCATTAGCCTTTGGTGACCCAAAGAAAGCATGCACGCCAGCAACAATACCAAAGTCGGAGGGGCCTTTAGAGCCAGCTGGAACCTCCGCTGAGCCGCCTCTGGAGGGAGGGGTCTAGGGAGATGTTCTTGTGGCACTGGTGGCGGAAGCTGCACTGGTAGCTGGCTCGCCAGGCACCGAGCCAGCCCTGGGAGCAACCGTGGGAGGGATGGCTCCGGTGCTGGAGCCCCTGAGCGTTCCCTCGCCTTCCGTGCTATTAGGGTATCCAAGCCCTATAGAGATTGCGGTTGAACAGGGTACCCAAGCCCATCCACGTCAGGCAATTTAACTCGTCGTCCGGACACACCGTCCATCTAAGTATAATCGCCTCAAGTTGAACATTCTTCAGTAGTCACGAGTTTTAGGAGTTTTTGACCTTCTCATTTTCCATGCAGATTTCTGAGGGTACCGATTCTTTTGACGAACTAGCTACTCAACTGTATGGGGACCTTCATCATGGGCCGGATATTGTCCAACGCATGAGAGCCAGGGTCGCTTCCCTCCAAGAGGAGAGCGAGCGGGCACAAGAGGAAGTTAGGCATTTGAAGGAGGAGAATGGCCAGCGGACACTGGAAGCCGTGCGCCTACAGTGGGAGGTCGAGCAATTGAAAGAGATGGTCACCGTCCTCGAGGATGTCAACTCACGCCTATCCAGGGATCTGAGGGGTCGGTTCACTCAGTCGGAGGCGTATCTTGTACTGGAGGCTTGATTCTGGAGCGGTGTTCGCCTGTGCCGTAGGATTGCCTTGCTTGCTGTCCCTGACATCCCGGAGGGCGTCATCCACCCAGGCAATTCCGGGGTCCAGGATAGGTCTCGCCTGAGAAACTTCCTTGAGGGAACGGGTCCATCGGATCCGCAGTAGTGGCTTTACTTGTAGATATGGCTTTCTTCTTTTTCCTTTGTTCGCGCCTTGTACAAATAAATGAAAAGTAGCTTCCCTTTTTTCTTTATTTTGCGTTCAATGTCTTCCAGTGAGACTTAAGAGACTGCATTTTATATTTAACAGCTAAGCTTGTGATGCTATCATCGCCAAGGCCCCAATTCGGCGTCTTCTTGCGTTGTACTCGTCCTTTTTCAGAGGATGTCATTACATCTCGCGCGTTTAATAGGAAGCTCGATCCAATAAAGTGGACGTTGTCGCAAGTCCCGTGGAGCCACACTAAGGGCTAGCTGGGTTTTCAGACCACAGCAACCAGACCCCGGGCCTAGGCCTTTTCTCACACGGTATCCGCATTAGGTGCGTGGCCCCTGCTCAGGGCGCCGTCACTACCTTGTGTAAGGTCCTAGCCCATGACCATTGTAGATTGAGAGTGCTCTATTCTTCGTGAGAAGGTCACCGCATGCTTACGATTCTTGCCCCGTAAGGTTTTGATGGCCGTAAGTTGGGAAGCTTCAAGAGCGCCTAGGCCTGATGTTTTAACAGCCTGGGTCATTTGGTTTGGAACCATGATTCTCTGACCTGCACGGGCCCTACGAAGTAGAGCCGAAGCTTGGTGGTGACCCCTTTCGGGTCACTTGGCACGAGGCCAAGGTAGAGGGCCCCTTGGGACCCTTTTGACACAGAGTCAAAGTCGAAATGTGGCCGCTTTCAAATCACTCGATGCATGGTCAAGGCTTGGATGAGATCGTTAATGGGCCACTTGGTGCGGGGCCAAGGTTTCTGGGCCACTTCGGGCCACTCGACGATGGGTCAAGGTTTTGAGGTGGCCGCTCATGGGCCGCATGGCACGATGCCAAGGCCTCATTTCACAGATGGACGATAGTCCCCCCGACTTAGGGGCAATCTAGGTCGTTATGCTTTTGGGATGTCATGCATGCCAACACTCACATGAATGATGATACAGGTTAACATAAATGATTAATTTTATTAAATAAAAACTCAGTGTATGTACAAGCATTCCTCATGGTGTGCGTGTATGCCTTACCTAGGGCTGCGTTACACTACTGGTAGTATTTCCTTAGGTTGGTGGCGTTCCAGGTCCAAGGGACCAGTTTGCTGTTCTGGGTGCGTAGCTTGTATGCCTCACTCCGAATGATTGCGGAGATGAGGAATGGCCCTCCCATCCAGGTGAGAGTTTCTTCCTACCCGTGACTTTTCCCGCGGCCTCCACACTCCGGATGACCAAATCTCCAACCTCAAGTGGGCGTGCCTTCACCCGCTTGTTGTAGTATCGCACGATGCGCTGTTGATAGGTTGCGGTCCGCAGGCGGGCTGCATCTCGAACTTCTGGGAGTAGGTCAAGGTATCCTTCGAATCTCTGAGAGTTCGTGGTTGGATCGAAACATTCAACCCGCAGGCAGGGTACTCCCACTTCAATTATGGCCTCAGCTCAGTAGTAGAGGTTAAAGGGCGTCTCTCTCGTTAATTCCTGCGGAGTTGTCTGATATGACTATAGTACGGAAGGTAGCTTATCGACCCACGAGCATTCGGCGTCTTCCAGTTTGGTCTTCAGTCTGTACAGTAGCATGCGGTTGGTGACTTTAACCTGCCCATTTGCTTGAGGATATGCCACGGACGTATAATCAGCCTGATGTGTAGACCCATGCAGTATTTCGTGAACCGCCTGCCGGTGAACTGCATTCCATTGTCGGTTACTACGACCTCAAAAATCCCAAAACGGCAGACGATGTTTTGGCAGAGGAATTCTGTTACATTCTACTCGGTGATTCGAGATAGAGGGATTGCTTCTACCAACTTGGTAAAGTAGTCGATACCGACGATAAGAAACTTCCTTTGTCCGGAAGTCAAAGGTAGCAATCCAGGGATGTTGAGCCCCCACTGCGCAAATAGCCATGGGGACTGAAGCTACGCAATTCCGTGTGCGGGATGTGTGTCATGGATCTGTGGATTTGATATCTTTCCCATTTCTTTACAAATTCTAAGACGTCTCGCTTCACGGTGGGCCAAAAGAGACCTTACCGTATGATCTTGAACGTGAGCCCCGATGTGCGAGCCACATATACCGAGGTGGACTTTGCTCAGAGCATACTCAGCCTCTTCAGGGCTTAAGTATTTTAGGTAGGGAGTGGAATATCCCAGCCTGTATAGCTTCCCGTCGAGGATTACGTACCAACTTGCTGTCTTCTTGATCCGTTTGGCCTCATCGGCTCTCTCAGGTAGAGTTCTGTCAATCAGGTACTTTCTGTACGGGGTCATCCAGTTGTTGCCCTCATTAATGTGCAGCACTTCCTGGTCCAAGATGTCCACACTGGGTACAGCCAGGGTTTCGCATAGCTCCTTGGCGTACTGTTCCAGGGATCCTGCAACCGCATCCCTTGCCAATCGGTCAGCCTTTCAATTGTCGGCCCTAGGGACATGTTCAATCTGGAAGCGATCGAATCCTTGGATCTGGGTCTTTGCTTTTGCTGAGAATTTCATAAACTGAGGGTTCGACGCCTCGAAAGTTCCCTAGATTTGGTTGACTATGAGCTCCGAGTCACTGCACACGATTAGCGACTTGGTGGAGCATTCCCTTGCTAGCTGAAGTCCTGCGAGAAGGGCCTCATATTTCGCCACGTTGTTGGTACTGGGGAAGGTTAGCGCGACGGAGTATTTAATCTCCACGCCATCCTTAATCTCCACGCCGTCTAGAGTGCTTAGCACGACTCTGGCTTCGCTGCCTGTTTGAGTGGATGATCCGTTCACATTTAGGACCCATGTTGGGATGTCAAGATCGCCTACGCTTCTTGGGCTGTGAGGGTTATCTAGAGTTGGGGTTGCCACCTCGACGATGAAGTCCGCTAGGGCTTGACTCTTGAGGGCCGGCCGAGGTTGGAATTCTACGTTGAACTCTCCCAACTCTATGGCCCACTTGACCAATCGTCCGGAGCTCTTTGGCTTGTGTAGGATTGACTTTAGGGGTTGATCCATTAGGACAATGATTTGGTGGGTTTGGAAGTAGGGCCGCAGCTTCCGCATCGAATAGATAAGTGTTAGCGTGATCCTTTCGGCGTGCAGATAGCGGGCCTCCACATCTATCAGCACTCTACTTACGTAGTACACTGGCCATTGCGCTCCCTTGTGCTCTCTGACTAGCACCGAGTTGAATGCCGTGTCTGACGTAGCCAAGAAAACGTACAAGTCATTGCCTTTGCACGGCGAGCTCAGGAGAGGTAGGTTGATGAGGTATGCTTTTAGCTCTTTGAAGGCTTCCTCGTATTCCTCGGTCTACCAAAATCTAGACGATTTTGTTCCCCTAAGTACCCTGAAGAAGGGCATGTACTTCTCTGCGAATTTGGCAAGGAATCGTGAGAGGGCCACAAGTCGCCTAGTTAGTTTCTATACTTCTTTCACTGCTCGTGGAGGATTCATGTCAATAATGGCCTTGATTTTCTCCGGGTTTGCTTCTATGCCGTACTGTGACACGATGAAGCCCAGGAACTTCCCGGAGGTCACCCCGAATGCGCATTTGACCGGGTTAAGTTTCATCCTATGCGCCCGTAGGACCTGGAAGGCCTCCTCTAGGTCACGGATGTGGTTACCAACAACCCTACTTTTTACAAGTATGTCATCGATGTATACTTCCACGTTTTTTTCCGATTTGGGTTTTAAATATCTTGTTCACCAAACGTTGATAGGTTGCCCCAACATTCTTGAGTTCGAAGGACATCACTTTGTAATAGTACGTCCCTGGTCGATTATGAAGAAGGTATGCTCCTCGTCGTCCGGGTGTATCCTGATCTGGTTGTAACCAGAGTAAGCGTCCATAAAACTTAGAAGCTCATGCCTGAATGTGGAGTCCACCAGCTGATCGATCTGAGGGACAGGGAAGCTATCCTTTGGGTAAGCTTTGTTCACGTCCGTGAAATCTACGCATATTCGCCATTTGCCATTGCTCTTCTTTACTAGCATGACGTTAGTTAGCCAATTTGGGTATTGGATCTCCTGAATGAATCCGGCATCCAGAAATCTTTTTATCTCCTCCCTTATGCCGACCAGCTTTTCGACAGAATAGTTCCTGCGCTTCTACCACTCGGGCTTGTGGCCGGGATAGAGGCCCAGCCTGTGGACCATCATTCCAGCCAGTATTCCGGGCATGCCGGCAGTAATTCAGGCAAACACGTTAGAGTTTATTCGCAAGAAGGTGATTAATCGATCGCGATCAGCATGTGGGAGAGAGCTGCCCACATGTATGCACTTTTCTAGCTCTACAAGATCCAGAGGGATTGCTTCGGTTGTTTGCCCTGACTGGGCTTGCCGCAATATGGCTTCATCGCGAAGATCCAGATCTTCACTTAAGTGATCCGGCGTCATGGGGGCGACCTGGGATAAGTAGCACATTCGTCCCATCCCTGGTCCCCTAGCACTTCTCCCACACCGTACAGGAATGGGAACTTCATCTTTAGATGAGGAATCGAGGTAACGGCCTCGAAGGCTGTGAGGAAGGGCCTACCCAGAATAGCATTATAAACAGATGGCAGATCGACAACAATGAACAATAGCTCCCGCATCGCGGTGTGCTGGTAAGTTCCCATCGTGATCTCCAGTCGGACTATCCCCTACACCGGTACAGGCTCGTTATCCAGACCGTACAGTGGTCTATCAGCCGCTTTCAACTAGCTTCGCTTCAGTCCAAGCTTAAAAAGACACTAAGATACAATAAATTTTGTGAGCTTTCATTATCAACGAGGACCCGTCTCAGTTGGTAGTCAGTCGTACCATCTGAGACGAGTGCGGATACAACAAGGGGATCAGTATAGAAGAAGGTTACATGGGCCATATCGTTGCTACTAAAACTAATGACATCACTGTTATCCCCTATCTTCGCTCTCTTGCTGCTGGAAGCCGGCTCCAGCTACTTCTACCTGGCACTCTTGGCCGTCGCGGTTGAGATCATATTGATCACGTCAGCGACTATATGGTTCTTGGGAGGCTCACTGGTCTCGTCTTCTAAAGCTGCAGGGGCCTGCCCTGAACTTTTTATGAACCTGTTTAAGGTGTCCGCGGCGGATCAAATCCTCGATCTCCTGCTGCAAGGTTTGGTTGTTCTCTGTGGAATGTTCGAGACAGCGGTGGTACTAGCAGTACTTCGTCTGGTCACTGCCGCTCGAACCTTTTGGCGTATTTGGCCACTTGAAGAATTTTTCATCCTGGATTTACATCAGGATGTTCACACGGGTATCGTTAAGGGTGGTCAAGGACGTTAGTCCACGATCCTTCCTTGATCCCGGCGGAGGGCGTGGTTGCTTGCGGCGCTCCGGGAAGCGGCTATCGTCGTCGTTCCTCTTCTTTTCGGTGGCATGTTTGGAAATTTTTGGGGGGCGGTCTGCACTCTCAGGACACTTCGCCTCGTTTGCCTCCTCCGCTGAGATGTAAGCTCGGGCAATGGCTTCGACCTCCCAAAAAGACTGGGGGCACTGGTGTGATAGGTGCTTGAAAAAGTCCCCCGCTGCCAACGTAGCAATGAAGGCATTAAGCTTAAGCTTGTCAGAAAGCTGGGGGATCCGGCGTGTCTTGACGATGAAACAGTTGAGGAATCACTTTAGACTTTCATCCAATCTCTGACGGAGGCGAACTAGGTGCCATGGCTATTTTTCTTCCCTCCGGTTGGTGGCGAACTGATTTAGGAAGCAGTCTGCGGGCTCGTCGAAGGAGCGGATGAAATTTTATGGGAGGCCGTGAAACCAAAGCAGTGCGTCCCCCCTAAGGGTGACGGGGAAGCACTAACACATCATGACCTCACTCGCACCCTGAAGTGACAGGTGGGTACGGAAACAGTTAAGATGATCGATCGAGTCCTTGCTCCCGTCATACCCTTCCAGCACGAGCATCTTGAATTTGCGAGGGAGCAGCTGAATCCGCAAATCCGTGGTGAAGGGTGAACTTCGTAGGTCAGCGGAGGATCGTGCGGGTCTCTCCTTGTGCAGGAGATTCCATAGTACTTTGACCTTCTCCATTGGCGGGTCGGACTCCCCTCTTCACACGTTGATGATATCACGGAGTTCCGTGTGGTCCTGCTGGCATGGCTAGATTTGTCGTTTGTGGCGGCTGCCCGCGTGGAGTGGCCGCTCACTACTGGAGTCTGTGGCGATTGGCCTCCCTTAGTCGCGGGAGTTACGGGAGTTACACCGCTCAGGGCTCTCTCCCCATTTGTCCCAATTGGGATGGCTTTCAGCCACAGACTAGACCTTGCTGCTGGAGGTCGCCTGGACCTCGGCGCCGTCAGGCCGATCTGATTTTCTCCTGAGTGCTGCCGCACGATACCTTCCTCGCCTGGAGGAGGACGCCTAGGATGCCGGAGGGACAGCCCCACCCACGGGGTTCCAATTCGGTCGTAGAGAGCCTGATCACCAGCCTCATATCGCCCATGTCCGCAGCTAGGCGGTGGACATCGGGCTCTGGACGGATATCCACGTGGCTACCCACTGAAGAGTCTTCATTGCAAGCGGCAGCATCTTTCGCTGGGGTACTGGCTTGTGCCTTGGTGTTCACCATTTCTTCGTTTAAGAATGAGGGTGAGAAGGAGACGTTAGGCTTCTTGTCTCGTTCCCACAGACGATGCCAATGTTGCATCCTGGGTTCTCAATTGTCGCACAGATTAGGGAGCCTTCGGATTCCTCGTTGTCTGGAGGCGATCACGAGTAGGTCCGATCTCCATCTCTGTGAATCTGGACCCTGCACATTACAACTAACAAACAAAAGGTCAGTGATCCGATAAGATTTCTCCCACCAATGATGCTCCGACACTTAAGTCAACAATTCCCTATAATAAATGGAAAGGGGGCGCACGCTTAGAGGTGTGCGAAAATGTGCTTGAATGCGTGGGCAATGCGTGAATGCTTGTATGGGAAAGTAATGAGCGGGTAATGGGAGGCATAGCTCCCTGTGTGCACCACAGCAGGTGGCTAACTTTTGTCGCCTGAGAAAGCTGAGAAGTTTGGATCTAGAAGATGGCGGTGGAGCCTGAGACTAGTAACGTTAAGTTGATTATCCAAGATTTGATCCCTCTTTGTGTAGAAAGAGAAGGATTTTATAGGTTCCCTGACGATGGGCTTTGGGCGCGAGAATCCCTATTGCAAAAGTTCGTTGGCAGCTGATCGCTGTCCACTGTCGCCGATGGGTCGATTATCGTTTAGCAGTGGCAGGTAGACCACTGGGCGCTGCTAGCCACGCTTGGTTTACCCCTCGAGTTGGGATTGGCAGAGCCACTAGGTGTAGCCGCTTGAGCTACGACTGGCAGCGCTAACTATTTCCTCATTGGCTCACTTCCCCGGTTCTTCCGCTGTTCCCTGGCAACAGCATTAGTAAGCTGCAGACGGCGCCCATTGGCTATCGAATGTGGGCCGCCACGTGGGCCGTTCTACAACGTTGGGCCTCAACTGCCCCTCAGGCAATAGCTTCGTGGACTGGGTTTTGAATCTCTTTGAGCCTTTATTTCG
>JAODPA010020085.1:0-38078 GCA_025585075.1 Nepenthes mirabilis | reverse complement strand
AGTTTAAATCAATCCTTACATCGATAACATTAATAATTTATTTTAACTAATAATTTGATTTAACTTAAATATTTCAACCGCAAATTACAACTTGGTTAGGAATTATATTCGAATTTAATTAATCCGTCTCGAAACCTATTTGATATATAAATATGAAAAGAGCTTTATCGCACCAACACACAGCAAAAGCATAAACCGGCGACTGATTGACTGGCGGGCAGTACGAGGGAAAGGTGAACGGGCGGGGAAGAGTGGCAGTAACTCGTCTTCGGATCAGCCTGTAGCAATGGCGGTTCATCTGCGACTCAGCGCTGGGCGGTCGAAATTCGAATTCCAAGTTAAGAAAAACTTCGCCAATTTCTCCCCCAAAAAGGCAGCCGTCCGCTGCTCCGTCTCCGCGCCGTCTAGAAGGCGCTACACGATCACCCTCCTTCCCGGCGACGGAATCGGCCCTGAGATTGTCTCCGTTGCTAAAAATGTCCTTGAACTTGCTGGTTCTATTGAAGGTTCACCGCCTATCTCTTTCCCAACGGAATTTCTTCTCTTATTTTGGATGATGAGCCATCATGTTTCAAATTCGTTTCTATCATTTTCTATGCTGATGGGTTCGTCTTGTTACAATTATTAACATTTTGATTCGCGTGTTCTATCACTTTTCTTTATGCTTGGTTTCTAAGAAAATTGTGAGAAAATAAATGAAAACTGTTGGAATTCAAAACACTCACTATGGCACAGCAAAAGCAACCCAAATTCCCATCAAACGTCAATTAGCCTTCTATCCCCATTAAACACAAGGAACAAGTATACAACCAAACAAAAGTTGTACAATAAGATTTAATATAGAAAACTTTTCTAAACAAAAGAAAAAAAAAACCAAGATTTCTAAACAATCTCTAAATAATATTCACTACGAATATTAAGTTACAAATAATCCTCTCCGATAGCCATTTACAATAACCTATGTGAATAAACAGTTGAATACAATAGCCATACATAGCAACCCATAAGAGTATAATATAACAAGAAAATGAGTAATTAATCGGTAAAATATCATACAACTAAAGTTAGAACAACATATCCGAATTTAGTAAATAATAAAACTTGAATTGTGTCTCAATCGGGTGTTGAAAGTCTTTCCTTTCTCTCTTTTCTCTCTTCTCTCTCTTGGTGTAGTCCCCCTTATGGTTTAAATGGTCCAGAATTTCCCTGAAAATTGCATCAGGATTTTTATACTATTGCTGGCATTCAAACGCCACAAGCAAAAGCTGCCTTTCTGCATATACTGGAACTCGTGCAGGAGTGCCACCTCAAGTGCTCTTGCTATTTGACACCTGCATGAGCACCCCCCTATGCATCCATCATGTGTCGATTTCCTGTGCTGTTCCAATAATTCGTTCAAGTGAATCTTTGCACCAAAACTGAGCGAACTATTAGATAACTTATTCATTGGGTGTGCGACCCACAAAGAAGTGACCCAAAACCTTCCTTTCCCTTTATGACCTTGTAAGGGACCTATCGCCTCTTTGACGACCGTCATCTTTTACCCTTGGCAATTTCTCCTCCACGAGGACCCCAGCGTGGGCTTCTGTAAGTTAGAATGTTACCCTCTTCTATTCTGTCAAAACACATGGAGTATTATCACTCCCGTTCGACACTATATCAGTAGAATCAGTCTTTTTGGCTCACCTCGGGCTCCTCCCACTGCCTAGACTAAGCTTGCTATTAGTCATCTTCGCATTATCGTTGGCAACTAAAGCCTTTATCAAGTATCAGCTTGAATGCTTGTTTCCCGTTGCCATAATCGAAAAGCCTTTGGTGAGTTTCTATTAGCCTTTTTCGAACATCGTGTAAAAGCCCTCTTGGTTAATATTGTTGGTTAAAATCAAATTCAACTAAACATCTGGCACACGATACACCCCTCATAGCACGAGCTTCATCTAGTTGCTTGTACACAAGCTAGTATCCCCGATGCCAAAACCCTCGACGAGCCATCGTTCCTCATCTTTAATTCCTTGTAGCCCCTGGATGTATAGGACTTAAAGAACTTCCTCGATATCACATAGACTTAAAATTTGCTATTCATCATCCAACTCGTCTCTTAGCTTATAAAGCTCCACTTCAATAATTGGATGGTCACCATAAGTAGCAATAGAACCCCAATCGTTGCCATTATGACCCCTCTTATCTTGTCGTTCGCTATCACCCACATTTTACTTCCGCTTGAAGCAATCCTACTTTATGTAATCTTTCTTATCACAATGATAGCATTTGACTCGACATCTTTTAGCTTGGACAGACTGCTATTCCTCTTCAACTTGCCATATCTCTTTGTCGACCTCTCATCCTTGTGACCACTACCTGTGGTCAAGGCACTTTTGATGTGGATATCATGGACATTTCAAATTAGAAGAGATTTGANGATCTTAACTTTAATATTGAATGCATGATTGATGAGTTGAATAAAATATTGAGTGATTATAATTTTCCTTTCTCTTTTTTGATCTCTCTACTTCTCTTCTCTCTGGTTCATTCTCCCTCTCTTGATCTTTACTTCTCTTCTCTCTGATTCTCCTTTTATTTCTTCCTCTCCTCTCAATTTCTTCTCCTTTTCCTCCCCTACTTTTCCCTTCCTTGTATCAACTCTGTTCTTACAAAACCTCATCACTTTCCATACGTGTAAACTCATTCATAAACAAAAAAGTAACGACCTCATCGAGATTGAGCATGTCCTTTTGGAATGATGATGCCGTCACTATGTGGTCATATGCGATCACTAATGAAGCCAACGACACCAATGCCTTGTCCTCTTCCTTGATCTTCTTATCAAGTGTGGACATTTACATCGCAATCCGGTTAAACTTATTGAAGTATTTCTTGAAGCTTTCCCCTTTCGACAGCTAAAGACCATAGAATTTTTTCTTCACGTACAATTTTAGTTGTCAAAGATTTAGATTTATACTAACCCTCAAATTTCATCTAGACTTTTGCTGGTTTTAACAAATTAATAACCTTCTAAAGAGTGTTATCAACAAAAAAAATAACTTGGTTATACAATTAGCCAAATCCCTCATATTTTTTCATTCATCATCATTTAAATTTTTTCGGTTTATCCTTCTCCCTCGTTGCTTTAACCACTCCTTCCTAACATGTTCTTCACTACTTCTTACCAAATAATGAAACTATTTTGCCTGTTAAATTGCTTAATCGAGAATTACAAATGCTTTGACGTCAGTGCCATCAAATGTAGTTTTCACACCGAAAAACCTATGTTCTAACACCACTTATTAGATTCAAAACATTGGACACTATAACACGGTGGAACAAAACTAACTCCCCCATTGTCAAACGTCAACTACCCTTCTCTTCTAATTGGACACAAAAAATAAACACGTAATCAAGCACATGAGGAAAAACTCTTTTCAACCTGTATGGAAAACCCTTCGAACAATATCTAACTATGAATATTAGTTCACAAATAACCCCTTTCGAGAGTTATTCATAATAACCCGTGTAAATAACCAGTCAAATATAACTCCAATACACCTAACAACTCACAAGAGTAAAATACAATAAGAAAATGATCAACTAATCAATAATGAAACTAGGGTTTTGAACAACATACTCGAACTTGACAAAGAATGAAATTTAAATCATATTTCAACCAAATGCCAAAAGTCTTTCTCTTCTCTCTTCATGCGGCACCCCTTGTGTTTTGAATGCTCTAGTTTTGCGCAAAAAATCCATTAATATTTTTATACCCTTACTGACATTTAATGCTAGCTTAAATGCCAACAATGCTCAAACACCTGGGGAAAAAATTGCCTTTGCATGCCTACTTAAATTGGCATAAAAGCACTGTCTTTGGCATGCTTGCTACTGGAATACACACATGAGCGCCCCTCATGCATCCATCATGCACCGATCTCCTATGTCAATCCAATCCTTTTATTGAAATTGAGCGAGTCACCAGATGACTCATTAATTAGGTGTGGGATTTATCCAAAACCCAATAAAAACAAGTTATATTGTAGACTAAGACTAAATGGACTATGCTTCTAATGACATGGACATAGGTTTCAAATTTTCCTTGTCATAATTTTTATTTATTTATTTTTGGTTATTTGTGCAAAGAACTGAACTTTTATTTTTGGGCATTCACCAGTTGCATATGTATGTGTATTTAACTAATTTCTATTGAAAATGATTAGGGGTTGAATTTGGGTTCAAAGAGATGCCTATCGGAGGCGCTGCCTTAGATGTTGCAGGAGTCCCATTGCCTGAGGAGACGCTTTCAGTAGCCAAAGAATCTGATGCTGTTCTTCTTGGAGCGATTGGAGGGTAATTTCTGTGCCATATCTTCCTTGTTCACTTGTTATTTTTTGTCTAATTGTTATTGCCTATTGTCATTCTTTGAGTGCCAATTATGTACAATTTATCCTGTGGATTTAGGTATAAATGGGATAACAATGAAAAGCAATTGAAGCCAGAGACCGGATTGCTTCAGCTACGGGCAGGCCTTAAAGTCTTTGCAAATTTAAGGCCAGCAACCGTTTTACCACAGGTTAATTTTTTGATTTGTTCAGCTCAATGTTTTGGTGCATTCTCTGTTGATTACCTGTTTTGATGCATTGTTATTTGGTGATTACCTTCTTTTAAAGTAAGATTATAGTTTATGTCCGGAAATCATTTCTCATGGTTTATTCATTGTGGATATTTTCTTGGTGATCTCTGTTCTGAAATTCAGTGCTGCAGATCTTTAGCTCTACAAGTATTTTGCATCATATCTGATGCAGCAAGGCAGCAGATATCAAATGAGAAGTTTAGCTACTATAGCTTTTCAATCTTGAGCCTATTCTACCTATCTGTTTCAATGAAGAATATGATCAATTGTATGTTGAATAACTGGTGTATAAAACCTTGAGTGTGCTTTAATGTGGGCCAAATAGTACATTGCCTTCCGGTCAGTTGGTTGACAAATTAAAGCAGATACTTCCCAGATTGAAAAATAGTATTCTGGACTCATATTCATATAAAAGTATGAAACTTCTTAATAGGTTCCTCATTGACACGATTTTTTTTTTCTAGCTAATAAGTGATATCAATACGCTCTTAGTCCCAAAAGGTGGCCTACTTTCTTTTCAGAATGCTGAATGGTTATCCAGGACTTTTTTAATACTTAAATTCTTCTAATTTTCTTATTGACCTTGAAGGTATTACTTTAGTAGTGTTGTCCAATTTGGATATGATAATTTCTTTTTTGAAAATTTAATTAGACTCTTATGTTTTGTAGTAGTAAATGCTTTTCTTAAACTTAATGCATAGTCAAACGATGAGGTTTTACTGTTTTTTAGGTGGGGTAGTATTGAATGAAGTAAATATCGGATATAGGATTGTTATGATTCCCATTTGGTATGTTTTGTTTGTAAAACTTGGAATGTGCATGTTATAACTGGTTTCACAATGATGGAACTTGATATTAAAACTATATTACCTTGAACAAGAACCAAACTTGTCCGTGTAGCTTAGTTCCAATTGTTGTATTGAACCTGTTATTTGTGTAATTTTGGTTATTTTATGACTTTCTATAGAACTAGTTTGGACGGCCTGTGCAAAGCATTATAGTCCAATTTTTATAATCATAAAACCGTAAGGCATGTCTAGTTTTTTGCGGAACAAATGGCAGTCAAGTTAATCTACAAGCACTCTCAAGTGTCGGATTTGGTCCCGAGACGCAACACAAAAAATTATGCCAGTGTTAAATTTGTTGAATATAAAGAAGTCGCTAATTAAAAATGCGAAAATACAAACAAACCATCAATAACTAGCCACACAATTTTGTAGCTATAAAAATTGGACCATGACACAAAGAACAAGCTCTTGATACACAGGCCAGGCCCCCTTATTTTATAAGTTAACTGAGACTTGGTTAGTACCATGGATGACTGATTATGCTGAGTAATGTAATATATATCCCCTCTCAAAAAATAAATCAAACATATATGCATCTCATTTGAGACTACATATTGTAATAGGATAAGAATAATGTCAATATAAAATTCGTAGAGAATATATAGTGAATTTATGTTAAAACTAGATTATTCAAAGAAAATGGAAAAACCGTTATTGTCTTCAAAATAATAAGCAAGTAACCAATGAAAACTACGTGCTTATTATTTCTCTTTTTGTACAAAGAGAAATAACATCCCAGAGAAAACAAAATGTATAAATATCCCAAAAAGTGTGAAATGTATAACTTGTCATGACAAATAATGTAATACTTTCTCCAATTGAATAATTTAAAGGAATAATTAGCTGATAGATGACAACAAAGAGAAGTAAAAATTGTTCAACTGCAAGTCTGTAACTGTAACACATGCCATGACAAAACGAGCTGAGTAAAACTTCAATTAAGCAAGAGTAATATCCTGTGTCTTGTTTTACTACATTGTGGACTGTGTAATGTCCTTTTAATTCACTTCCCATCATATCAGTTGCCAATTCCCTCTCACCAGTTCACCAGTTTTGAAGTGGGTGCACCGACTGGTGGACTCTAGAACTGAATGGTTTGATTGTTCCAGAAGTGTGGGAACCTAGCATCAAACAATGTGTGCATTTTGTTATTGTTTATGATTAATTTGATGCATTTGTATGTCAAGAATCTATATATCTTTCGATGAGATTTTCCAAGTCAGATTATTCTGGTAGTCATGATAGGGACTTTTTAGTGGGTTAAATATCTGAGGACAGATTTTTAATTTGTTTAGTTTTAAGGTGTTTGCTGATAAAAGCTGCTAAGGTAAGATTGACCTCTCTTAACCCTCCTCACTCAAGTGCTCACAATGCAGGAGCTTCATACACTAGGGAACCCTTTTTATTTGTTGATCAAAAGTATAATCATAGAGTTAGTTTTTGGAGGAAATTCTGGAGTCAAAATAGCAATCTCTAATGGATGAATATGAGCACAATATTGTTTTCAGGATTTGAGTTACTGGAATTAGGGTTTCATCAGTGAAATATGCATAATAAATTGCAGCTGACTTCTCGTGACAGCAATTATCCAAATAGCAGTAGGGAATTTGCTAAATGCCACTCAGTGCATTAAGATGCACGACTCAACGGTGCAAGATGCCTCTACTTGTGTCTGTGATGAAACAATAGGAATTGTTGAAATGTTAGCATATACGTACACAACTAATCTGAAAATGGTTATTAGAATTTCATCAACATTTCATCAGAGTTATTGTGGACAAAATGCATGAAGTCTTGTTCAACAGTTACAAGAAGCTCAAACAATGCTATAAGCTGTTTTAAGCTACAAAAATGGCTTGATTTGGTTGAGACATCAAACAATATCCATATCCTTTTTGTTGATGGAAGTTATCTTTGGCTACTGATGTAGACAGAACACTGCTCCATGAAAATTAAGATTAACACGCTCTTGGGCCATACATGTCCACTCCCTGAAGCCATTCATCAATTCTGACAAGAATCTAAAGAGTGAATTATGTGCTCCAAATTCTCTCTATAGTCTCTCTTGGTACTGCAATGTCCTCATCCAGCGATGTTAATAATTTTGTTTGACTCTAGCAGTTAGTTGATGCTTCAACTTTGAAGAAAGAGGTTGCTGAAGGCGTTGACTTAATGGTGGTGAGGGAGCTTACTGGAGGTCAAGCTCTGTTACACTTGACTGACCTGTAAATTTACTTTTATTGCATTCTTTTTGAAGCTAAGACTGATTGTCAAGTTTTTTTCCTGCACTCAGGTATTTATTTTGGAAGACCAAGGGGTTTTACTACAAATGATAATGGTGAGAAGACAGGTTTCAATACTGAGGTGTACTCATCATCTGAGGTAGTTTTCTGCACAACTGATTTCATACTATGAAAATTCGCTTGTAAACATCAGATTCATAGTCATTCTACCTCACAATATCATCCTTGAGTGATGAAGTCCTCTGTCTTACTATTGTCTTGTCAATCTAAGCCAGAGTGAAATTTTATTTTTGTTATATCTTTGAAAGAGTGATGCAGTAAGACATGCCAATAGATATCAGGAGAGCTTGTCCAAGTTTTAAGACCATTGCCAAGGTGTTATCTCTGCATCACCATATTGAAAATTTCACTTCATTCGACTTGCAACTACAGAAGAAACTTTCACAGCCCTGTTTTGTGGCATTTTATTTTATTTTTCATCAGGTCTGTAGCCTTTTATATAAGTTTTCAGTATAGGACATCTAATTTTTCATCTTTTCTTTCTAAAAATCTGTAAGCTATAATTATATGCTGAAGGCATCTTCCACTGTATCGTATTTGTATGAGGTTGCTCTGGACCTAATGGATGTGCTCTTTTATCTTAGCTAAATGATTTTAGTTGCATCTAATGGGCATATTTTGTGCGCTTGTGAAAGTAGTACCTCACTTCTTCAGTTTGCGTAATAAACTGCTTTTTCACTTGAGGATCCCCTGGACCTAATGGATGTGCTCTTTTATCTTAGCTAAATGATTTTAGTTGCATCTAATGGGCATATTTTGTGTGCTTGTGAAAGTAGTACCTCACTTCTTTTTTCCTCTACATCAGCTCAAAGGTTGTTAATGTTGATATATCATTTCTTGTTTACCCATCTTCAATTCGTGTAATAAACTGCTTTTTCACTTGAGGATCCTGTATCCTTTTTGGTTTTTTAGGACTCATATCTTGCTAGATATTGTATTTCAGGTTGATCGCATTGCTCGTGTTGGTTTTGAGACAGCAAGGAAGAGGCATGGGAAGCTTTGCTCTGTTGATAAAGCAAATGTCTTAGAAGTATTCACTTTTTACTGACTTTTTCCCTTGCCTTTTTTACTACTTAAGATGCCGGATATGAATAGTTCATTTAAAATGATGTCTTCCTTGATTTATCACATGTACATTTATTTAGACACAAAAATATGAAATTTATTAAGAGAGAAGAATGGTACAATATGGTTGACAACAAGTTGAGCTCCTAATAAATAAGAAAAAATTGCAAGAATATTATGTATGTGATGCGGACATCCGAGACGAATATTTACTTTGATTTGCCTTCCAAATTAGCTTTGATTTTATTTCCATAACAATTTTGATTATTAATTAGATTTGATTTGATTTTATTTAGTAGAAATTTGATTTTATTTACCATTTGATTTCCTTTCCCCTTTTAAAGTTATTTAATTATAATTTTGTTTCCAATTTTCTTAGACATCGGGTTCTCTATATAAGAACCCCTATTTCTAATGTTTAGGGGATGATTGATGATTGATGAATGAATGAATATTTGAGTTGCAATTGAGCAATTGTGCTTCCCTTTCTCTCTCCCCCTTTGGTTTGATCCCTTTCTTGTCCCTACCCCTCTAGTCTAACTTCTTGCCCCCACCCCTCTATTCTTCTTCTCTCTACTTTCACCCTCCTCCTTATTCAGAAATTCCATCTTCAAAGTGTCATATTCTTAATTTGACAGTCTTTAAATTGTCTAGTTCCCTCTGCCACTTCTTTCTGAGTAGTTTTTGCAGAAATCACAAAATGCCATCTACTTCCCTCTGGGTGTAAGTAATTCAAAACAATTGCACGTGATCATTATTGCCAGATTCCCTAATGACAGCTACTCAGTCTGAGAACTAGCATTGACTCTTGCAAAATTGTTGAGTTGACAGTAAACCATCAAGTTATGTTTACTTTCTCCTGGTCCTGAACTATACCTACCATTGACATCAGTTTGATCCCACCTTAATTCCTTCCTAGTTTGCTGATGCTGTGATGCTGTGTCGTTCATCAGAAGTGTGGGCCTCCTTCTGAATCAATCATTTTCTCCATTACATGGAATTCCCCATTTCAATTTAATCTTTGACGGATCTCCATTGTGCCTACAATCATTTGTTGGCCCCTTTTAAATGGTCCATCATCATACTGAAATGATATGGGCATCACGTTTCTTTTGACTCATCGAACTAATTTTTTGACACATGGTACGAGCTTCAACTTTCACAGTGGAGAACTATGATGTCCATTCCTTTTAAGAAACTTTTGCCCTGTGGTATACATCCTTTTGTTGGATCTTTTGTTCAAAAACCGTATTAAATCATCTTCAGCCTAGAAGATATTTTTTTGAGATAAGTCTTAGACTGATATCCACTACAGCCCTTCTGTCTGCAATAATCATGCTCTGAACCATCTCCTCTGAAGGAAAATGACGGAGGACTTTGATTGAGATGATTTATCAATTAAAATTTTCAGAGCCCATGCTCATTAGAAGGCTCCCAAGTTTTTCTGTGTTTCCATAGGGATGCCAATTTGGATCACTTTGATTTCAATTCAAGATCGATGATTACTTGTTTGAGGTTGGCTCAACAGGTTTAATGAGTCAATTTTAATCCTACTTTTACGCTCCGTCAGTTAACAAATCAGGCTTAATTTGCTTGAGCAAGGCACTACCTGCATTGACTTCACATTTATTATTATTATTATTATTATAAACCATGCTTCTCAATCTCAAGTGTGACTTGCAATCATTTATCTTGAAGTGTGTTTGAGGCTTCGAGCTCAATTCACGAACTCTAACACGCAAAGATCAACCCTGATTTTAATCTCATTAACCAAAGAGCCATGCCTCAGCAACTGAATACTTGATTTGGCTTAGCCATATCTCATCTGCAGCCATATTTCCCAGCAGTAGAGCCATTATATTGTTCTTATGTTCATGCTAAAGGGGAGATGTTGGACCATGTTGTTTTGAATCTCATTGAGAAGATTGATTAAGAAACTTTAAATTTTCAACAAGTGAGCTGTCATTCTTCCTCTTCCCCTCCCCTCCACCTTCTCATACGGGACCAGTTGACTGCCTAATTATGCACTGGCTAATTTTCTCTATTCCCCATTACCGGAAACTTACATTCTACCAGGATTGCATGTGACATTTGTTGAGCGTATGCTAATGTATTCATATTTCTGTCATTTGATATATTTATTATTTATGCTACGTCCATCCTTTCATTTACTAAACTTACTCTTCACCAAACCAAGCAGTAACAGGTTAGGCAACATATATCACACAAATACACTCTTTTCTCTGTCTACAGTAAAATAAAAACATTAATTTGTTCTGGGGAGAACATCAAATTGAATGCCATGCAACGTATCTTCATGAGCTCAATATGTGGCAGATAATGTTGTGTTAAAGGGGACCTGGAATACCATTTGTGCAGGCATCAATGCTTTGGAGGGAGAGAGTCACAGAAATTGCATCAGAATACCCTGATGTTGAACTCACACACATGTATGTTGATAATGCTGCAATGCAGCTCCTTCGTTATCCAAAGCAGGTGTGTCCCGAGTCTTCAAAAAATATTGGCTTTATTTCTTCATTGTAGATTGACCCAAGGAACTTAGCTAATAAAAGACCTAGACTGTGTTCTTGCAGTTTGACACAATAGTAACAAACAACATTTTTGGTGATATATTATCCGATGAGGCTTCAATGATTACTGGAAGTATTGGAATGCTCCCATCTGCTAGTCTTGGGGAATCGGTACTGGAATTTCGTCATTTTGGCTTCATGTGGAGTTTGCATGGTTCATAAAATATTTCAAAACAATTTTACATTTCCTTATTTATGATTAATTGTTATGTGCTGTTGATTTATAGGGGCCTGGTCTTTTTGAACCAATACATGGTTCTGCTCCTGACATTGCTGGCCAGGTAAGATTTGTGTCTTTGAATTATATACTCCATGCAGATGGAAAAGATCCATGATTTTGAGTGGAAGCTAACATGCATTCCTTGCATGTCAAGGATAAGGCGAACCCATTGGCAACTGTCCTTAGTGTAGCTATGCTTCTGAGATATGGTCTTGGAGAAGGCAAAGCTGCTGAAAGAATTGAGACTGCAGTGTTGGAGACCCTTAATAAGGGGTTTCGAACTGGTGACATATACTCAGCTGGAAATGTGAGTGCCTTTTCATTTTGGTATATCATTCAAGTTCACTTTTCTCTTTAACTTTTGTCGTTCATTGTACTGATAATCCACGCTATGCCCTGTGTTGCTATCCTTAAACCTTAAACCCTAGATCCTAAACCATCATTCTTTATGAGCTTGAGGTTTTAGGATGTCTGTCGTTCTCTCTGAGTTCCTTTCTACAAAAAAAAGGAAAAAGATCAATATGGTCATGAGGTTTTAGAAGAAAGTGCTCTCTTACAATCTGTCATTTGTGCTATTTCATAGTAGACATCCCTGTCTGTATTTTGATCTTTGGATCTCATAAAACACTCACACATGAGAGGAGGCTTTGGAATTTTTTTAGTAGATGAGGAAGTAAAATTATTTGATGATCTATTTGTTTGTTAAACAAAATCACAAGTAATTTATTTTTATCTTGTAAGCGTGAACTTTTCAAAATCCTTTTAGGTAAATTGATTTTTTTTTTCTTGTGTTTAGAAAATTGCATTTATGCATTATCACCCAATATTCCTAAAATTTTATTGGAAGCATCATTCTGAGGTCATAGTTGAATCATAGAGGACCTTGCTACCTGGGAAGATACTAAAAAATTAGAGATCACCAAAAGCGATGCTTTCCAGTTGATTACACTGCATATCAGAAGACTGGATTCAATTGCGAAGTTCGAAAACTTAATGAGCGTTATATACACTCAACTAGTGGTAATGGCAATGAAACTCGGGCTTGATGTAGAAAGTCACTCGTACCCTCTGCATCAGAGGGTCTACTGCATCTGCATCAGAGGAGCCCGCTAGTCTGTGAATGTGCCAGTTTATACATACCGATGAAGAGTTGATGTTTCCTTGATGTTCATTATTTGAACTAGTCAAAGAATGAAATTGGAAGCTGCACAACTCCCTTGATGTATCATGAAAATGTAAAGTCTGTTTTGCCTGTCCTGAGCATCAAAGGTCACAATACTGCTTCTATCTTCTAAATTCATCCGTTTTGGTTGATCACTAAGACGTGATTTTCTACTTACCAATAAAAAAAAAAAAAAAAAACTAAGACGTGATTTTCTTTCAGAAATTGGTTGGATGCAAGGAAATGGGTGAACAAGTTCTGAAAGCAGTAGATTCTCAAGTGCAATGCTAAGAACCACTTGAAAGAAGATTTCTGATTTCGTACTCCAAATGTAGGGCATCAAGTAACCTTGTGGAGTTGTCTTACTCTGGGCAGAAAACAGGCATTGAACTTGTTTGAAGAGATTGGGTCCTGAAGAGGAGACGAAATCAAGATGCAGATGTCCAAGAACAAGTAGCCAAAAGTGGAAAGAGAGATCAGGAACTCGAACATGTTAAATGATGAACGACCAGAAGTAGTCCTTTTGTTTCATGAGTTACTGTTTTTGGTTGGATGATCTCTTATTTTTGTTTCATTTTTCGTGGTTTAATTCGGTGGTTCTGCATTGTTCGCCATTCCTCAGAGGATCTTCTGGGAGTTTCAGTTTGGTTCTGAGTTTTATACCAAACAGCTTGGGGGGTAGTCTACTGACAAATGAACTAGTTAGCCACCCCTTGCATAATTGTGTCTGAGAGATTCTCACTTTCCATGGATTTTATTCCTGGTGAAGTTGACCAGAAGGAATCGTAAATATTCCATATTTGATACACCATTGGAATTTTTTCTGATTTCTTTTTTGTTAGGTTCTAGGTGCCCACATGCATCCGACATTTTTTTTTATATTTAAAAAAATATTATCTGGTGATTTTATCTTAAGGGTAATATTTCTCTCGTATTTTTGTGGACAAATTAAAGGATAGTCTCATCAAAATTTATTTTATTTTTTTATGAACAAAAAAGGTATATTTTCACTTTACATTTTTTAATTTTATTTTTTCTTATTATTTTCATTTTGAAAATTTCTTGAAAGTACTAGTTTGATTTAGTAATTGGATTTATAAAATCAACTATTCATCTCTGTTAGAAATATTCTAGAAATGTCTAAAATCTAATAAATACTGAACAATGAAAATTTACAGAATCCCACAATTTTTATAACAAAATGGGGAAATTAACTTCTAAACGTCTATGCTATTTGCTTTGTAAATCTTTACATCAAATGTTACAAAAAGATTATACGTCAAAATCATTGTATTTTCTTTTCGGCTTGGGGAGTTGGACATGAACTCATAGGTAATAAACAAAAAAATTTTAGCTTTACTGTCAATGATATAATCTGTGCATGGCCAGGCAAAGCAACTACAACAGGCTACCAAAATTGCTGCATACACCTGCCATTTATATATATACATACATCATACCATTTTATCACACACAAGCATTATCTGTGCGAGCCTAGAAACGACATAATTCAAATAGCAACTCCATGGCAGCAGATTCATCAACCCACAACGGTACCTTCTAGGATGATATCGGTAGTTCCAAAGTTTCTGTGCTTGCCATCGGCAACATTAGTTAGGCGGAAGCCTTGATTCGGAAGCTGATTGATGAGAAGGGTTTCGAGTTGGCAAGCCAAACTCTTACCTTGCACTATGAAATAAAGGAAGACAGCATTCTGCATTCCTTCCTTAGATCGATGCGCTCCAATTCTGCCTTGAAGATCGTCCGTCTACAGCAAACATCATGCAATCTTGTTCGTTACCATTTGGTGCTTAAGAAAGAAGTGAGAGGCACCAAAGAATGAAGAGTAGGCTACTTAGTCAGCATACTGTGAGTAATTTTTCTCAGTCGAGAAATAAATTTGCACAGTTCATAACTTCATTCCAGCCCATTTGGATTGGGAAAACTAATTTTGCCCGGCATGGATTATTATAACAATGCTCCATCTGCTTGTCATAAGATGACAGTTGAAAGAGGAAGAAAGCATCCCCTTTCCGTATTTTGGACACTTGCTATGCCAAGCATTTGATGGACAAGGACATTCATTAAAAACAAGAACTATACCCACGAGATTTTTCCAGCAATTAGCCTGCATTCATTAATTTAATTGTCTAATTTTATCCTTGGCTAGCAATGACTGAACATAATATTTCTCTGACTGCAGAAATAAGACATTCAATCAATGATTTGCAAAATCAGGGAAAGTGTAGGTATGACTAAAATTTATGAGTGGGTCTAGCAGTCAAGCTCTCTTTTGCCTTTGCACTCAAGGGACAATTTCCGTCCGGCCGAGGAATCGAAATGATTCATAATAAAATAAGCATAATAAAACGGCGGCAAAGAGTGCCTCCGGTTGAGTAGAGGTAAGGAAGCACCTTCTAGAAGATAATTGGATACTTTGTCCTATTAAATATATTATTTCACCTTGAGTGGGAACAATAGTCTCATTGAAGTAGATACACAAATCACTGATGATGATGTTAGACACCATCAAGGTGGCTGGAAACACTATGGTGCAACTTCATGATGGGAATGCACAAGATTCATGGTGGAACTGGTGATACTTCCATTATTTCATGGAGTATTTTTTTTTCCACTTGCACTGCTGACAAGATTCCAAGTTATAACGCAATGCAACAGGTCTCCACAGCATGAAACTAGCTTTTCCTAAACATGAACCAGGGCCATACATATATGCTAAAGGTAGTATTCAAAGTAAAATACCTGTCCCACATAAACTTTTCTGTCAGGCTGCAACATCACATAGACACTTGAAGCACCTATTGTTGACGGTGGTGGTTGTTCCCTTGCAGCAACAGACACACAATTAATCTGTAGATGTTCAGGCATTTTTGTCCCTTTGTGAAGCTCAATCAATTTTTTCTGACATATAATGGTGACTGCCCGTTTAACCTCACTCTGCAACGTCTCCATTAGCTCAGTGGATTGGGTCCTAGGACGAATTATCCTTGCTATAGGTCTACTAGGATAGCAACAAGCTCCATGAGAACCATTCACACTTGCATCAGAATAAAAACAGTCTTCTTTTGTGGTTCTTTTGAACCAGTCCTTTGCATACACAGAATGATACAACACCTGAGCCCGTTGAACTACACCTTCAGGTATCCCTTCCATCTGGGCAGTTTCAAATGCAAGACTTTCTTTACAGATTCCATCCATCAACTTCCAAGTTGGTACTATTTGACCATCAAGATATTCTGTACCCATTGCCTTATATACAATTTTCGTTGCATTTAGTGGCAAATCAAAGATCCCATGCAGATGGGTTGATATCATCCCCAGACAGCCAATTGCATCCAATGTTTCAATAATACTACCAGCAATACATGTTCCCTTTGCTGTTTCTGTTCCTCGGCAGATTTCATCTATGAGAACAAGACTCCTCGAAGTAGTTCCAGATATTATAGAACGTATCTCCGACATTTCAACCTGAGGTGTTAAACAGGCAGTAGGGAAGCACAAAGCATACAACAAATTAGATAAATTACAGTGGTAATGCCATGTACTTCATAAGAAAAGAGTGGGCCAACTTATCAAAGGCCACAAGTGGTCAAACACAGAATGCACAACGGACTCAGAAATAAACTCCATCATTACAGATTTTATGCAGCAGCACTGTTTTAAAACCACTTTTCATCTTTGAATAATAATCATGAATATGCCATGGTGTCAGGACTCATCTATTCAGAGTTTGTCGGCCTAATAACAAAAGTTTTACTTCAAGTTAACAACAACAGGGAACTATAAGCAGTGCAACTTCATACCTGAAAAGAACTCTTTCCATCAGCAGGACTATCATAAGATTTCATGTGTAGAAAAATAGCATCAAGATGAGGAATCAGGGCTGACTCTGCAGGCACCATCAATCCACATATTCCAAGCAATGCGGCAGCACAAGTTGACCTAAGCAAACTCGATTTACCACCTCCATTTGGTCCCGTGAGAAGAAACAATGATTGCATTTGGACTGTGTTACGCACAGGACTTCCTTCTGCTACATCAAACCAATAGGGTGATAAGCCATTCATCTCTATCACTATAGTTTCACCTAGTCGCTTCACATTCTGCATTCCCATATCAACACAACAAGTGCACAGGAGTTAGCTTAGGAGTGTGATTATGTAAATCATGAAACTGAAAAGAAATAACAAATGAGTTTGTAACACTACTCTCTCTATTGGCTAAGTCAATGAAGCTGCAACTAATGGCTGGAGCCCCTGGACAGTAGAAATGTTCCAGTTGCAATAATTAGTGTATTGCATTTTTTCACATCCCTTTTATCTTCATTTTTGGGAACCTCCAACAAACAGATGCTCATTATGGTTATAGTATAAACAGCCTCCCTTTCCCTCCTCCCTCAATCTTTCTCTGATGACGTCCTAATGGGTATTAAAGAAGTACAAAACTAAACTTGCTGCAAAACCTGAAGATGCACAACAACACTAAATTTGAACATGACAAATAAGACATTTGATAAAAAAAAATTGTACAAAAAGATCAAACAAGAAACAATAAACCATAGTAAATTATGTCCAAGAAAGTGGGGCAGACTGACCTCAAGTGGATAATTTTATAATTGAAACCAACTTGTCAGGAAGGTTTATGCAATTACTCAATGTTCAGCAGTGAAAGACAAAGAAAATACCTATTCTTCTATGGATGGTCACGGTACAGAAAAGTCACCGAAAATCCCAAGTAATACAATCTGTTCAACCTATTTGTGTTTTGCTCAAACTCAATCAATTTTTCTTTTTGGGACAAATATATATATATATATTCTGAATCCAATGTTAGTACTTAGAAGTGAAATAGAAGGGAAGTCTGTTTAAATGAAATCATTCACAAAAATGCAACCATGCACAATCAGAGGATTGAAATGATGGGCGACTCTTCCAACATTACAGGCTTTACGAAGAGTCACATGTACAAAGCCTTACCTATAGCAAAAAGAATATTTCTGTAGATGCTCTGTACATGTAATTGTTTTCAAAGCATTTCGATGCAGATAAAGAAAGACATAATGCATTCCAATTATGGATGTCAATGACAAGTGAATAATAGTGGAAATTCACAAGGTCCCTTTTTAAAAGGTGACTAACTGATTATACAAGTACAGTTATTTTTTGCATTGAAAAACGTATTTACAATATTGGATACTTGTTTTCAAAAATATTAAATGAAAATTTACATGTTTATTGCTCCTAAACAAGTTCCTTACAACATCCATCAAACAGAATCTTAAATTGTCAACGTTGCTTATTTCTTGAGAATTGCAAACTAAATTATTCAAATGAAGAGGAGGGGAAAGTATAATCTTGAATGCTCAACCTTTTCAAGAGCTGCACAAGAGTTGGGACATCCCAAAATAAGGAGAATGCCACATAAAAAGACAATGTGTGATACAATAGTTGAGACCACCAGCACAGTATAGTTGTGTCTCTTTTTTTTTCCTGCTTGAGTCTGCCTTTCGGGTTTTTAAACTGGGTTGCTTTCTTTTGTTTGGGCTTTCAGATTCTCGTTAAAAGGTGGGGATTGGTTGAGTTTTGCTTGTAGTTTTTCAAGGCTATGCCAATTGTACTTGAGTGGCACCCCCCTCAGTGTCCAGTCTAAAAAATTTCTTTCTAACAATTGAAAAAAATAAGTTAGGGTACAAGAAACCTAAATGCCAACAAACTCATTGTGGGTTGTCACCACCACCACCACGAAGAATCAATTTAGAAAAGTTTTAATAGACATTTATGAGGCTAGTTATAGGTATCCTCCTCTCTTTCCATGTTATTCAACTAATGAGAATCGGAGGAGTGTTCTTCCAGAGTCTACTATTCAATTCAAGTCTTTTTGGTCTATTCCTTCCCATCAAAGGCTTCACTATGTATAATAGGTAATGATATGCTTGATTGCTTCAAAACAGAGAAGCAAAGGAGGTGGTGGGATATAATCTGATCAATGCCATCTACAGAACTGTCAAAGAAATGGGGCCAGGTTGTATGTTTCATACTTGTGTCTTCGTAGTTACAGAACGCACGTCAATTTTCTTTGAGTTGAAGTGATACATTGAATGGGGAATCAATTTGCTCGAGTGATGCCACTAGCTGCTCTTTAGTTCTCAACTGAAATCAATTATTTATATATCCATAAAATAACAATTGTTACAGAAATCATGGAAGAGGGAGAAGAGAACCAAAAATAAGGCCTACTGGTTTTGAATTCAAGGCAAAGAATGGGCCAATATAAAACTCAGGAACAAGATAAGTTTATTGAAGATTACCTCAGAACAATGGAATTCCACGAGAGTGGGGAAGACCCATTTTCTTCTTCTCCCTTCGCTGTAAGACATCAACAAAAAATCAATATTATGTATCTCTGATACATTCCTAATAATTTATACTTTTGCCTACAAGCCTAAATAATATATTGGCATACCAAAATCTACCATAAGAAAGGAAGAATCTCCACACACCATTCAAACCCACATATATCTTTCAAAATAATCAAATCAGCAGACTTCACAGTCCTTTCAATAGAAAGGAGGAATTCTTCTACTTAGGCTTCAGCATAGTTGTTAGACACCTCGCCCCAATTTACAGGGGGAATGAGTTCAGCCTGTTGATGCTTGAACTCCTTAAAACATTGTACAGCAGAAGCTAAAAGAAAAAAGAGTAATTCCCCAGTTTGGCCGTGCATTTTCGGATGCCATATCCGACATCTTTCATTGCACTTGTTTTATGGTTCCGCTTCTAAGGCACCAAACATCATTCAAACTTCAAAGGACTATAAAACCTATCAAATGCATAACAAAGGAATCAGATACTTTAACATTTCCTATTTTGAGGTTGTTTTAACTGATAGAACCTAAGACAGAGACCAAATCTTTTTACAATGAACTCCCAGGTTATATGCCCCTCTTTCCTTTTTTTATCCATCTTACAAGACTTTCCTCTTTGAAACATGGAATAAATTACCTCAATATTGATGGCAGTCACCAGTAGAGTAACCAAGAAACCAAATGTCATGGTGAATACATAAATTATATAGGGATGACAGCAGAAAATGGATTTTCAACAAGGATAAATGTTTATAACCTCAAAAGTACAGATACTTCAAGTGCAAAATAAGGTGGGATAGAGCAGCAGTTAGTTATGCTTTCCTGAAAATTAAGAAACATGATTACAACAAACTAAAAACCCATGTTTCAAAAGTATGGAATTTATCATGAGATTCAAGAATTCTTAGCTTGAACATTGCCTCAGATACTACAGTGTAATTTTCATTTTAATTATACAGAAACAAAGATGTAGTTATTTATTAATTTTGTAATTCAATAAAGCTTCCAAAGTATTTGGTCCAACAGAAGGATACAGACTGTAAAATGGGCAACTCTACACATTCCTAACCTCACGTGAGCAAACAGTGCCTTTGCAATGACGAGCAATGTGGAAGCAAACACAAGAATATTAATTTTGGATTGCAACTCAGAAGAAAGACCCCGCAACAGTTCAAGGATTTTGGCCCTTGCCCTGTCATTGGCCACGTGGTACCTGAAACAGGAAACAAATTAGAAAATCATTTATCCTGATAAACAGGGAGAAAAAGCAGTGAGCCAAAAAAAAAAGCACACCTTATCAAGGCATCTTCCACCTTTGTTGTCGTAAACCATTCCTCCCCAACCTTTTTCCCTTTTGAATCCACTGAAGGTTTAAGCTGCCTAATTTGTTCTTCTCCAGGTGTTCCAGCCCACACAGATGGAATAAAGCGCTTCCCTTTAAACCAAACAGCTTCATGTTCCCTAGCATATAATATTTCTCCCTTTGGACCACCAAGTGGGGCCGTGATAGCTTTTATTCTTGAAATAATTGGGAGGAAGTCCTCAGTAACCTACATATTTGAGGTGCAAGCAACAATTACAAATTATTATGAACTCATTGCATAAGCTCCATGGACAGAAATTAATGTGGATCACATTGAGGGTAGAGCACAATCATAAATTATACACAGCTAATGGCACTTGGATTCTGGTAAGTGCAGAATACAGGAATATGTCAAGGTGTCAGACTCTGGCTGTTTTCCAATATTGTCAGAGATTTTCCACAGGACTAGTTGATGAAAGTGTCAATAGGCAGAGTATATAAGTAGCCGAATCAATTGAACAGAAGTCTACTAGGCAAATAAATAAACTTCATAAGTCCGGTACTTATATCACATTTTTCTGTCCTTAATAACTGCTGCTTGGACTGCTTGACCTGCAAATGAGACAGGCCACTGGTTCACTACTTGGGTTCAGATTCCAAAACATTTCATTTTAGTATGGAATAGGGGTGGCATAGTGCACAAGACACCACACATTACGAGCTTTGGAGAGGGTTGAATATACACAGCCTTACCCCTGCATTCAAGGAGGTTGCTTCCATCAATGCAACATTGAATGCTTGTAGCATAAGCTAAAGCTTCATTAATCTATAGTCCACTTACAAGGTTATATGAATGTGAATCATGTCTGTTTTTAGTTTTTCTGTATATAAAATGAAACCTAGACATATAGAGGAAAATTATTCAGCACAGTTTGGCTTCTACTCCTTTTAATCAAGAACAGAAATATTAAGTATTTTCAGGGACTTCCAAAGAGTGACTCAATGTGCAAGACTCCCGTTTCATGGGGTCCAAGGAGTGTTAGATGTATCCAATTTTTGCAACCTTATCATTGAATTTAAAAATGTTATTTTTGTCGCTTAAACTGGAGACCTCTAAATCACTCTAATTATGTATAAGCTTAATCCTGCCTAAAGATCACTGAATCTTACAGAAACAAACTAACAATTCCGCATCATAAATTAAGATCAACTAAATACCCATTAATCAAGGTTATGATTAATTCGTTATCCCATTTTAAGTTTCCAGGTTATCAAACATATTACACCAAATTTTCTTCTACTCATGCGACATTACACCATGTGGGTGTAATGCTAAACTGTGTCAGGGATCCCATAATATACATAAGCTAGTTCTCTGAGGAGTTGGGGATGGGGAATTGAACCGCTAGACTCTGCTTTGCAATGTGAGGTCCTCAACTGATCTTGCCATCCCTTGGGAATTCTAATTTCTTCATGGAGCACATGAAAATCAGGCAGGAATATTAAACTTGGTAGATGTCCAACTAGGCTATAGCTCAATTAAAATAAAACCCAATGCCTTCTTTCTGCACTGGTTAGGCATCTATCCATATAAGGCAAGGCCAATAGTAAAGGGATTGTGCTCCCCACCCCCCACCACCCCTGAAAAAAACAAAGGGAAAAACCATAACCCCAATGGGGAAAGGTCCTCATAGATAGTCATTGTACAAACGTAATTAACAATCTCTTACCTGTTTTCTACAGGACCCTCAGACTGATGACAGCAGCATCTAAGCATGTCAACATTAATTGACAGATCTCTCAAACAATGGCATGTTTCCACAAGAAGATTCCGTAACTTTTACAAGATCGTTTGGGAAAACAAATCAGAATGTCAGCATCCATAAATAGCACCCTACAAGCCCTTACCTTATAAACATTGGACCCTAGATTGATTTTGTCATCAACACAACTCAACTAGCCATCTGCTGCATAAGGATCAGCCGCCAACCTGAATAATATCTGGAAATCGTCCTCTAGAATCAGACCATCAACCCAAACATCCAGACTTGTGTTCTACTCCTGATTTCAAAGACAATGAAATGGTGGAAAACCGCCCACCCTTTCATGATATGTTTCCATAAGCAGACCTCATAACTTCCAGGGGATTGTTTGTGAAACCAATCAATATGCCAGCAGCCATAAATAGCCTGAATAATAGAATGCCACAATAAACTTCCACATGCACTTGCCCAACAGGTCATCATTGGAATCAAAGACAATGAAATGGTAAAAAATTGTCCAGATCATCAACCCAAACATCCAGACTTGTCTGCTACTCCTGATTTCAAAGACAATGAAATGGTAGAAAACCGCCCACCCTTTCACGATATGTTTCCATAAGCAGACCTCATAACTTCCAAGGGATTGTTTGTGAAACCAATCAAAATGCCAACAGCCATAAATAGCCTGAATCACAGAACACAATAAACTTCCACATGCACTTGCCCAACAGGTCATAATTGGACAACCCAAAATCCTTCATGCAAAGGCCATCACAGTGGATAGAAAACTTTACAACACCCCATTAAACATGTGAAAAATCACAATGGATAGGTAACTTTATAGCTCTCCATTAAACAGGGGAAAATTTGTATCATTATCTATACAGCTCGATAAAACTTACTAATGATATTTTCAAGTCTGACTTCTACTGAACTAGGCAATGGAAATTAGGGAAGGAAATAGTCAAAAGCATGCTTATCAGATCTTTATCTTACATTAATACTGTCAATTTTATATCAATCTGCTATATTAGGAAAATAATAGAAAGTCATCATCAGAAGGGTCATCAAACTTCAACTGATTGAAAACCCAGCATCAAAACTCATTGTTCCATCCTTGTGGAATAATATTTCTTCTTGAATTTCTTTACATTTGATATTCACAAAGCACATGTCAGCCAATAGGATAAGCAATAGAGATAGCCTGCCTATGCCCTAGCATCTTGATTGCAACCCCTTCTGGCCATGATGACCACAGCATACACTTCCATCCCAAGTCCAAGGCACCAAAGAAGAAGCTAGCAGACCAGACAATACCTTCCAATGGACGAACTAATACTTCACAAAATATCAAGGTCAAGCAGCAAAAATATATTCAATTGTGAATTTTGCAACAGTTTTGCAAAAGAATCTGAAGTCATACAATAACTAAAAATATGAAGTAATTAAGGATACAAACAATAAGGAAAAAACAGAAATACATAGCTACTGGACTACTATAAAACAAGACAAACCAAGAGAATAAATGCAAAAGGTTGGTACTATTATTTACACAGATGTCCAACAACATTAAGGAAAACAATGGGAATAAATTTGGTCATTCACATGCAAAACTAGGTAAAGCACAAATGCAACATGAAAAAACAGAAATCAAGGTTATCAAACCAGTAGAATAAGTACAGAATATCAAGTTACCCTGACTAGAAAAATAAGCACCAGAGGCCTACCGCCAGATGGAGGGCTTCAGCAGCCTGTTCAACTTCTGCATACAATTCTTCCAGATGCGTCCTCTTGACACGCCCTTTCCAAGAAGACTCAATATCCTCAAAAAAATCGCTAGGAACAAGAGGGTAAGAATTTAGGTCTTGACCAATTTCACCGTCCAGAGCGATCATTTCACCAATTCTATTAGATATCCATTTGCAATCATTGACCTAGGAGAAAATTAGAACATTAACTGTTACATGCACAAAAGAATGGATCTTAATATAAAAGGAAGCTGGCATTTTGTTCGTAAATCCAATTACAGATGCAAATTAAATTTGGTCAACCAATCAAGCTTGACTAGTACAGTGTCATATAGTCACAAGCAGCATGACATTTTTTTTTTTAACAATTCAGCCTGAATACTTAGGAACTAGGACCCAAAGCACAGAGAAGGCCAAAGAAAGTTTTCCTACAACAGGCACCGAAAAACACAATTGAGAAAGCAGTCCTCACAAAGGGTGGGATAAAAATGCATGGCTTAAAAAGAGAGCGGCTCTACACAGAGCAGGGATACGTGCATAGAACAATTTTTATTATTAATTAGGACTTGAATCTATATCCTGATAGTTGTAATAACATAGCATCTTGATGAAGAAAGCATCTCACAAAATACCCGATCAACATCGCCTGCTATTTGACAAGACCCCATTGATACTAAACAGAACATGCAAAAGCATTCAGCTCCATTCAGCTCTACCAACATCAAAACTAAGGAATCACAGGCCTTAATGATTACTCAAGGCTCAAAGGATATGATTTGATATAAATCAACCACAAGACTTTTGGAGAACAATAGTATAAGTGATACGATTTATGAAGTCATAAATTGGATATATGGAAGAATACAAAATTATGTAAGGGCAGCACACACACACACACACACACACACACACACACACACACATCATTGATGCTGTGGGAGGATGCCTTGTGGCCCTTATGTAGTTCCCTCTCCTTGTATTATCACTAAAATTCGATTATAATCTTTACCAAAATGCCCCATAGATCTTTGGTATGAATTAGGTTTGATCTTTCAGTTTGAGTTACAATGTATCACTAAGGGAAGAAAGACAATGCCCAAAATGACAGCCAAGGCAAACTTTCTTGATGTATAATTCTTGATGTATAACGCAATACTTCAATTGCATGTCAAATTGTTGCATGTTTGGTTATTAAAGCAAATGAGAAAAACAGAAATGGAAATAAGAGAATACTACTTGTGGTATTCTGTGCACCTATCCATGAATTGATTAAGGCTCAGTCAAATTTCGCATCAACAAGTTCATGAGTTTTCACACAATGATAAGGTGGATCTATTGTGAAATAGAGGTTACAAAACCACCAAAACAACATCTTGCTATCCAGCAATTTAGAGTAAGGTTGCATAAATCTCAAAACTCACAATGTGGGAGCCTCGTGCACTAGACTGTCCAAGTTCTTTTCATGGAAAGTAGAAATCCATGAAAATTAACATTTCTTTTTTCTTTGGGGGGGGGGGGGGGAGGCGGACCGTGAAAAGAAGAGAGGTAAGCATATTATGGCAAGTTGGAATGAGTTGGCATGATCATCCGCAGAGCTGGGGAAAGAGTTCACAGGACTGTGCAGATGACGTAAAAATTAGAAGTCACCCCATTCATATTCATCAGCAGACGAATATAGTGCCATCACTTGGTGCCTGCTTGTGAGAACTGAAAACCCTACTAATTAACCATAAAGCACCATCTTCTAACAATATAAACATAGAAGTCAAAAAACCATTTCTTATTAGCAGTAGAAAGAAATGGGCATGAACTGATAATGCCCAATAATTAATCATTTACCAGTCCTATAGGGTTAGATCTGTTCTACTTCCCAAACCATAACTCTTATGCACACCAACCATTAATTGAGTAATTCCTCAGAAGCATACATAAGTTGATAAGAATACAACATATATTAGATTATATCTAATTCTCATCATTCATATTATAAACTGCCTGTGAGCAAACTTCAATTAAAAATAAAAGACAAGCCTTCATAGCATTTCAATCCACCCTCCTGTCCAATAGATAATTTCTCAAATCGCCCTAATTATCAATGGCCACCTGACAAACAAGAAAAAAAGAAAAACTTTAAGCCCCATTTTAGGAATCAACTTCCACCATTTCGCAGTTTCTGGCAACATCCTTCAAAAGACAGAGCACAGTCCAGTCTTATAATTACTTCAGTAAGTATGTTTTTCTTTCTTTTTTTTTTAGTTTTTTTGGTTGTTGTGATCAGTTCTTATCGTAGTTTTTCTAGGTCTGGTCAGCCGTTGCTTATTAGCTGTACATAGAAAAAGAGACGAACTGATAATACCCAAAACTAGTCCATTAACAGTCCCAGCATGGTGGATCCAGTCTACTTCCTGAACCGTAACTCTGACCCACACTAGCCATTTAACTACTAATTCTCATAAGCAGCACAAAACTTGGGGATGATTGCTTCAGCCCATAGAAAATCATAACATCTCAGCCTTTATACATGACACATGCAAGTGTTACAAAGGAAGCTGATCAGAATAAAACATATATTTGACTACAATAACAAATTCTCATTATTCCCTGTATAAACTGCCTATGATAAAACTTCAATTAAAAATAAAGACTTACCTTCATAGCATTTCAATCCACCTTCCTATCCAATGGATGATCTCTCAAATCCCCCTGATTATCAATTGGACACATGACAACAAGAGGGGGGGGGGGGGGAAGAGATTCAAGTCCCCTTTTTTGAATCCTTTTCCACCATTTTGCAGTTTCAGGCAACATCCTCCAAAAGATGGAGCACAGTCCAATATTCTAATTACTTCAGTTGAAGGTTGGGGGGGGGGGGGTTGCTGGGATCAGTGCCTAGTTTTTCTAGGTATACTTTCCTCTTGTAATTTCCCATTAATCTCAGCCACATCATCTCTCACTGCCCAAACCATCTTAACATCCCCTCTTTTTAATGAAACTAGAATAAGCTTCAGCAAAAGGTTTCCCGATCTCTTATTTCCTCAGTGAAAGAAAGGAAGGGGAAGAAAGAGGGAGGTACCTCAACAACAAAGTTTGATATAATCACCTTTATTAGAGGATCATTTCAGTGCCTGAAAACCTTGGATATGCCTTCAGTTACTAGCTTATTTGTAGCAAATATATAAGTGATAAACTGAAAAGGGGATAAATTACCGCCAATTTTGCAGGAACATGTAACTTCTATATAATTGGCAGCAGCAAAGCTTATTGTTTCCTTTTCCTTTTTTTGGTAACAGTTTCAACTTCCTTTTGCTGATTCATTGTATAATACTTCTAGACAAAAGCAAAAAGATTGGTACGTTCTACTCCAAGATTTGCCTCCTTACCTTCTTATAGAGTGCACTAAATTTCAATAGCCATAATTATCAGTGATTCAATCAGCAGAAATACAGATAATCTAAAAGCCAGCACAGACATGAAAACTCTCAAAAAAATGAATAACAAGGAGTTGTATGTTAAGATTTACTAGATTATCAAACTCAATTTTCAATCCAGTTGCCACCGAAGTAGGATCCATCAATAATTTCAGGATTCCGCGAAGCTCAGAGTTGTTATATAAGTGTAAAACTTCATCAGCAACGTTCTTTATTCTGCAGAACTCAATATGATTAGCCTCCCTCAGCTCAAGTAGCTTGACAAGCTGCACATGGAAATTTGGAATTCAAACTCAAAACAAAAGCCAACTCATATTAGTATTACTTTTCAAAGAAGTTATGAGAACTATATTAGAAAAGGAAATGATAGTGCAAACAAAGATTTGGACCTAGAGACCGACCAAGGATTCCATCATCATGTAGATGATTCCCCCAGTTAGGGAATCATTTTTATTGACAAGACAGCTTTACTTACCCTCCCTCCCCCCCCCTCCCCCAAAACAAAAAGAAAAAAAGAAAAAAAAGACAAGACCGTTCTAATTCCTCCAATTATTGTGTGGCCAGTTTTGAAGGGAATTCTTGCCTGAGCATGCAGCCGTCACAAGTTGTTTGGTTGGAAGGAATAAATATTCAATTTCTGCATTATTCCCCATGGAATATATATGTTACCGTTTCGTGGAATTTATGGCCGAGAATAATTATTATCATATAAGTGGGAATAACCAACACCATGGGGAGATGATACTACTTATTCATGGAGTAGAAGAAATAAATATACTCGGACCACTGCTGGCCATCATTGCCCGCTGCCATTGGCCACTTCTGCCGGCCATTGTGGTGACCATGGTGGTGGTCATAGTAATAATATCAAATGGAATAGTTATTCCCTGTGCAGGCCTAATAATATAATATCCATTCCCAAGTAATATCAAGTCCCCCATATTTTATTCTAACAATCAAACAAATTGCCAAACTTGACAGTTTAAAGCCTTTTTAATAGACAAAGATTATGTATGATCTTTTCCTGCATAAGTTTCTTTTGAGTTAAAAAGGAAAAGATGAGGTGATCAAAGTTCCCAGGGCCATTCCTCCAAATGTCGCACAAGTGGAAAATAAAGCATCACTTTTATCAAGAATTCTCAATATCACAATACCTAAACAATGAAGCAGTACTGCTACGATACAAAATCCATACTAGAACCAAATTCTCATGCTCATTTTATTAAACATTGTGCGATGGCCCTGTCCAAAGCACAACAATGTGTTATGATAGTACATGTACTACCAAACTTCAAGCCTACTTTGATAGTGCAACTCCACTGAATTAGAGAATAAATGTCCATCAAGATCTTAATATTTGTGTATTAAAAGGTATGAGGATATAGATCAATATCAAAGGAGAAAATGATCAATGCACCAAGGAGCTGAAGCAACAGTTGAGAGCACTTAAATTGAAACAACTATTTCCTCGGGCACTTTATGAGCCTTGGAAAAGTCAGGGAAATCAAAGGATATGGTTGAAAGCAGATAATACGCAACACCTGCTTTTCCCTTAATTTAAGAGAGGTCTAGAAGATGGTCCCAAAGTTTTTATATGAAGAATATATGTGAACGATGCAACATACCATATGAAAGATCCTTGTCATCCCTGTTCACTTTAATGATAAACCAACAACAGATATGTTACAGAAGCATCAAGAAGACCTCAGATAGTGAAAATGATTTCCTGCAGTCAGCGTCTCAACTATTATGAAGCTATAGGAGTAGGACAAAGCAAGTAGTCTGTCCTTTCAATTTTGCAATTACAAGGACAAAGGAATATGATTTTAAATAAAACAATTACACAGCATCATTGCATGTGGAAGAAAAATTGTGAAACATGAGGAACATAAAAGCCACATATGACAGCTGTATACAAATCACTGGAAGCCTGAAATGTGCCATGAATAAGTAAATGTATCAGGACAAAATAATTTTGAATAAAACCTAAACATGCCATAATTGGAATACAACCTTCGCAGATGACACACATGTGAACTCAGGCAGTGAGCACTTCACTTTGCTCATGCATTTGCATATTTCTGCCAAATTCAAGAAGCAGATAAGACCATAGTGAACAGTTCAAATTAAATCAGCTTATGAGATAACATGACAATTAATGCTGGACAGAATATTTAACAGTCAAAATCGTAAAGGGCAGATGGATGGAGGGAAATCGCTTCAAGTCTTCATAATGGAATAATAGAGATGTACAGAACTTGTTGGAAACAATCGAACTAAGTTGGACCTATAATTCAAGAAAATGGGATAGATAGGTTAAGGTAGATCGGTTAAAATGAAGAAAATGTGTTAGGACTCCTAACTGATTATTTTATACCTAGCAAAAATGTCAAATTGATCAAAAATTTGTGAATAATATATACTACTTACGGGAAAAAAATAAACATCATATACAAATATCAAGATAATTTAAAATGAGGAATCAGCAACATAACTCAATATGAGAACCTAAGAAATAAGCACATCCATATTAAGCCAAAACTAGCACACAATATAAGATATGGGGTATGTCATCAATGGTACAGCGTACAGGCTCTCAAAACATAGGCGAAATAGTGCATCATCAATTCATTAATTGAGGCTAGAGGGAATAAGAATGAGAGGTGAAGAACTAGAAATAATTCACACAAGGATGTAGAAAAGAGTACAAATCTTCAACTTAGAGAATATACTTCCCTAGATCGAGGAGAATGCAAGAAATGGATTCATATAGCAAACCTCATATAAAGGAACTTTAAGCTTTGTTGATGTTGAAGCAAATATCAGCTTAGATATCTTTTTCCCCTTTCTATTTAGTTTACATGATGATAAACAAAAGGTCCATAATTGGAAAAGGAATTATCTTCTGGTAGAGCATACATAAAATAATGTAAGAGCAGAAGTTATGTAAACAGATGTAACAAGATGAGAAGTTTTAACTAGTTTTCATATAAATAAATTGCAAACTTTTTTGTAGTTTTGCTTATGTTTATATTACAATAATAGTATTTAACCCCACATAGCATACAAGGAATTATCTGCTTGTTGCAATATACTTCAATGACAAGGTAAATTTTGCTTATAGCAGTATATTAAGTTCTTTTCAAGGAAACATAAAGTGCCCACTATGGATATAATCTGTGACACCAAAAAACTGTATTTTGTTTTCAAGCAGTAACCAAACATTGGAAATATTCATACACAATATGGTACATTATTTGAAAACTGATGCCTAAAGCACCTCTTCTTTCTCAGATGACAAGTTCTTTAGGCAAAGTATTTAAAAAAAAAAAAATAGTAGCATAAATGTAGAAAGTAAATTTTAATAAGTAAATAAGTAATAATGAACAAACAAATTTCAGTCTCCAATAAAGGTCACCAAATTATACATTGCTATAGCAGTAGACAAAGCAGACATACATTTGACAACATTTCACCATACGTTCAATAAAACATGGAAGCAGTTTACTGTACAATAGATCCAAACAAATCTTCATCAGCCATACAACGTAACAATTGCAAAGCACTTACTCCACACTAGGATTAAGGACCATAAACACCCCTAAATAAGAGACAAAAAAAGCTCAACAGATAACAAAACACAAACGTATTCAGATGCTGCTGTCACCTTGGATGGTGGATGCAATGGCGTAAGCAGGAGGATTAAGAAGAAGATCTCTAATGTACCTGAGGCATCAACAATGTACAAAACTTAGAAAGCTAGAAATATCCATAACGACCCAATCCCTCTCCAAACACCCCCAAAGGAGGGAAAATGGCTAGTGTGAAAAGGGAAAAAAAAGACAGAAAAGGCTAAGTGATATTTGATCTATGGCATGCAAGCACCATATTGGAGCTCAAAAGTCGATAGAACCCTCCAAGCAAAAGAAAGATGAAAACATTTTAAACTGTGATAATGTACATACAGACCAAATCTGCATTGAAAACACAATATTGCTATCTATGAGCACAAATCAAAATGTCAACATACAGATTGATAATATTGGACAACATCTAACCCATCATATGTTTGAACTTTGGAGAAGAAAAACAGGAATTGTTACATTCTAACAAAATTCCACAGAAATTCAGCCACATAGGAAAAGATCAAACTAACCTTATTTTTTTTTTAGTATCAATAGTTTTGAACAAAGCTTGCTAATTTTCTGATACATAATGTACCAAAGAGTGGCTCTCCAAAACTTGGGTCAAGATCAATTAAAACCAAAATCACAATGATGGTTGAATTGCATGGTTTGCATAAATCAAAACAGATGGGCAGAAAGAGACATACAGAGTCTTCTACAAAGTTCAACCAATTGACCTTCATGCATACATGAGTTCATCTTTCTGTCTTTTATCTCTTTTACAGATACACCATCCATCCATCCTCCGCTATATATATGTATATATTGATTTTAGTTTCGAGATGTCCCAATCCACATAATATAGCTAAAACCTAGTGGTCCTATAATATTTTGCTTTTATTTATTAGGTATATGATGATCCCATATCCTAAAGGTGCATTTATCCAATTTAACAAACTTGCCTTAGACATATGTATCCACCTTAATTTATCTCACGATTTCCCTGGATCACAGATCAAAGTTAATGATCTGATACTTTCTTGACTTTTTCTTTTTTTGATATGTAAAATGGGCAGTAGGAGTTGTGGGATTGAACCTAATTCATTGGCTAGGCAACTGGGTAGCATACCACTTGGCTACTATAGATTTCCTGAGAATTTCTTCACAGTAATTCCAACTTGTTCAGCGATCCACCTCAAATCACTAAAATTGCATTTCCGATGCTTCACTCGGTCCTAGTTGTCTCGAACCTTCTACAATCCGTTTGGCTTTGGAAATACAAAGATGGGGAATGTAGTGTAAAAATAAAAACAAAATAGAAAAAGAGAAAGTAAAGTAGCTCAATGGTTAATCGCTGGTTGTTTAATATTCTCCCAAATTTCATCATGGTATATTGTAGTTTTGAAAAAATGAAATCAATAATAAAAGTTCTGTGGTAGTTCACATTTAAAATTTCCTGAACGTGTACAATCGTAATTTCTACAATTACAACTGTAATTTTTCCACGAGTAATTTTTTAGGCATATTTTTTATAGAAATATTTAGTTGATTTCAGAATTGGTAATTATTAGGAAAGTCTCCTAATACATAATAATGTTTCCTAATTTATTTTTCTTGCTGTGCGAGTAATTGGCCTTAAATGGTTTTATCCTCTTTCTCATGATTGATGATTTATTCCAGCAATTGTCAAGCAATTTGACCTCATTGGTGTGATGCCTAAAAACCCTAGTGTGATTCTAGGGATAATTTATGGTCTCAATCTTATCTTTTCCTATAATATTTGCATAATTTCATATTTGATTCTCATTTTCAAATTTAAACCCTGAAAAAACCTTATAAAAATCCAGTTTTCCTTGACCTCAAATGGTCATTCGTGAAGTTTCCACCAAATGCATATGAAAAAGCGCAATAAGTTAAAAATCCAGTCATTCTTGCTCTCTTGGGTACCAAAAGGTTAAAAACACTAAAGCCCCTCTCTATAATTCCAACTTTGAGTTTATTTTAATTTCATCAATCAAAAGAATGCCATTTTCAAGAAAAAGAAAAAATAGGCCAAAGAACCCCAACATGATTCATGAACATGTCTAGTAAGTTCAACAACCAATGATAGAAGAAAGAAAAACAAATTTCACACTTACAATACAGGCAAACCAGTGCAACTTGGTGGAAGCAAGACTTTCAACAAACAAGGTATCCCCTCCGTTGGTATAGCACCTATAAACATCCATCAGATGGAGTATTTCAGATGTCTTACATGTATGATGGTATGAGAAGCAACATTCTCAAAATATACAAACCAATTTGTGTGGCTGTTCCCAGGTGTAAAGGCCGGGGCCTTTTTTCAGAAGAAACTGTAACATTTCTAAATATGACATCCTCATCAAGACCATAGAGCTCCTTCACCTGAGATTTAAGTGAACCTCAAAGATGTAAAAGGACAGAAGAGGACATGTTCCAAGTTATTAGAAATAAACTCTCTAAATATATCGACCTTGAGCAAAAGTTCTGTGACGGGATCACCTTCAAACCATTCAAAGTATCTTGAACTGCATTCAGCCCACAGTAACCCTCCCCCACCAAATTCTCCCCAGCGACAAGTTCCTGGATGGATGACCCAAACATCAGGAAGGAAGAATAGCCCTTGTTGCTAATATAGTCATGCCCTTAGTCATCAGAAAACGGAAAACCCCTAGGAGTACAAGCACAGCATATAGAAAACTAGAAAGCAAAACCATAGAGAAAAGAACAGGTGAATAAATACAACTGTGTTGAACAATAAAGGGACTTGAACGTGGTTTGAACCAAATAGGACAGTTAAGTGAGGATTATCAAGGAGGCACTATTTACCAAGGATTTGACAGTGAGACCTATTCGAAGGGAGTTTGTATTAAAGTGAACTCCACCCTTTTCAGGCCAAAGTTAAGGGGGAAAAAAGTGTTCTGGGTGCTTGGTTGCAGCCATTGTAGCCCATTTATGGCATTATATTGATACCGCACAATTGAAGTTTCACACATATAACTAATCAAATATCCTCCTATGACTCTTAGAAGCATAACAGGCCTAGATAATAATGGACATCAGCAATAATGTGGCAACTACAAATTCTTCAATTCATTATGGGGTGACTACTAATACAGAATTTCATTAATGAGGTATAAAGGATATACATGAGCACCAGAAGTCAAGGAACAAAATTTAGGCAACAATTTCCTACTAAACCATACAGGCACACTTTTTGAAAATTTTCAAAAATTATCCAACCTAGTGAGGGCAAGCTGCTTATACTTGAAGCCAGATCCCAAGCCATATACTTTTGGGCATATTGATATAGAGCTTTACATAGTGCAGTTGGATCATTACTATCAAGGGAGTACAGTATTTATCTTTACTTAGTCATGTGGTCGTACATGTTTTATATTTAAATCAATATGCACCACATTATTTTTCCAAGATAGCGTCTTCTAGTTGACTTCACCAGGCAAAAAAGCCAAGAAACTTAGGCTCCATTTGTTTGTTGAAAACTAACTTACTAGAAAAACTTTTCCCATTTTTTTACGTTTGGCACGCATGAGAAAATATTTTCAACATTTTTTGATCTTTTGCACATACAGAAAAATAAGTCAACAAAAAATATTTTCCTAGTCGAAGGAAAACTTTAAATTAAACTAAGAAAAAAAATTCTCACTTTAAAACAAAAAGTCATTTTCCTAAATTCATTGACCACTCACAAATTAACATCCAACACTTATTAATGAAAGTTTTTACCTGAAAATGATACCATCGCAGGCCATGATACCCCCACCTGTTGATTACCGGGTACTAATTCCTTGAACCACCACCATCAGTCATCGGACGGTACACCATCCACAGTCAATCACTAATCGGTGTGTGATGCCTCAAGAAGCAACCATCAACATCCTCAACTCAGTCACTAATCAACTACCATTGAAGCCTCCAGTTGCCATTGTCATTTGCCGGCCAGCAAACCTTGACTCAGGCCTACCTTCTGCTGACACCCTAACCACTGCCACTTGTCATTGGTCATTAACATCCAAAACCCCATCACCAGTCACTAACAACACCTCCGGCCACCCAGTCAGTTGTTTGATGGCTCACCCTGACCCCATACTGCCAATTGTAGATAACGTTGCTAACTATTGATGCCCCCAATCAAGTAGAAGGTCACCGACAGGCAGTTGTCCCAAACCCCGCCGTTTAAACGAAATATCCGAACATCAAAGGCTGATCGACAATGAATGTAAATATTTTTTACCATGAAAGAAATATCATCTTTTCAAAAATATTACCACAACCAATAACCGTAGACATCCACTATCATTATTTAATTTGTGTGATATTCCGTATTTTCTATTACACAACAAATGTCAGAAAATATTTTGATGAAAAGTTATTTTTTTTAAAATACCTTTTTTATAAAAATGTGGAAACCATTTTCTACAAAACTATTTACCATGGAAAATGTTTTCCAATTCGTAAACATTTTTTGACAACCAAATGGAGCCTTAAGCTTCTACTTTCCACAAAAGGCAGGGAAAGTCTTGGGAAAAAATTGTTTTTATTTGTTTAGTGTAAGAGGTGGATAAAATATCCCTCCCTTCTTATCCTTGAAGCCATCATAAGCCTTCCTTTCTGTGAAGGTCGAGAACAATCTAATGCTCATCAAAAAAAATAATGCAGTGGAAAAGAAAGTGAAGCAGACCGTTTTGAGAGTTAACATACTCAGAATTAACACTTGGCAAAGTTGGGTCTTCAATACTAATAGACAAGTCACTGATTTTCCAATGCCCTTCCACAAAATATCCCACCATGGTTAAAAATATCAGCTAATATATCTCGGTATCGAGTAGTAATGATACCAATAAAATATGATATCGGAATACTATCACGATATTTCGCTGATACAGACAATATGGCGGATATATTCCACTGATTTTTTTGGCTGCACAGTAAACATCCTCAATAAATAAAGGATGTCTCCACTTCCCTCGTTTTCCACGCCATAAGCAGGGGACACTCGTAGAGGCTCTCACGAGGCACTGAAGAAAGGGGCAAGCTCAAGCGTACACTCTTGCAAAGGCAAAGTTCTTCTCTTCCTCTTCAAAATTCTCTCAAATTTTTTTATTTCTTTGAATTAAACACAAATAACACAAATAACTCAAATATACACATCAATCCTACAATTTCAAACATTTTTCACATTCCAATTTCTTACATGTTTAGTCAATTTGAGATTATTTGCAAAATTGCATGAAAAGGATAAAAAGGTAAAATTATTATTTTAGATCCATTTTTCTCATCATTTGTTGCTTGATTTAGCTAATATATAGTGTTTCTAACAAAGCTCTTACAATTTTCAAGTTCAAAACAAAATCTAAGCCTTCACTTTAGAGAACCTAAATTATATCCAAGGTAAAATTTCAAGATCTATTCAAATTTATACATAGAATTCATAAATTTGCAATACAAAAGCTTGGTTTGCCAGTTTTTATGTTGAATGATGAATTTAATTTTTTATAGTTTTATGAAATTATTTATTAATTATTTTAAAGACACTTTGTTAGACAAGGTTATGCTGTTGTGGGTAATATTAGTTACTAATGAATTTTAGCATTTTTTAGTTATGTTTGTGGCCGTCAAATTTAATAAATTTTTACTTTCTCTTCTGAATTTTTTTCAAAAAAATTCTGAATTTTAGCATTTTTTTCAAAACTCTTCAAAAGAGAAATTAAAAATATATTAAATTTAACAGCCACAAACATAATTAAAAAATGCTAAAATTCATTAGTGACTAATATTACCCACAACAACAGCATAACCTTGTCCGGGTTCTCGTACGGATTAGGGAGCCTTTAGATTCTTCGGTTGGGTCAAATCTCAAATGGCCCCGATTTCCGCGTCTCTCAACTTGGTCCCTACGCACCACAAACTACAAATAAGAAATCAGAGGACAGCGGAAGGTTATCCCACCGTAAACACTCCGACGCTCAAATCAGAAATCTTTTCCTGGGAATGGAAAGATATACCCATGGAAGTAAACGTGATGAAAATGTAGAAATACTGGAATTCAGGGAGTACATGGGATGCTTGAAGGAGGCTAGTGCTCCCTTTGGTGCACTACTAGAAGTGGTTCACTATCGTTGCCGTAGGGAGGTAGTGGCTCGAGGGAAGAGATCAGGTTCTTTCTCCTCGTTGCTTTGAGCGCTGGGTGCGAGGATCAGGCTTTCGATCTCAGGTCACCGTTTAGGGCATTTGTGGGAGTGGGAATTCTCTCCCTTTTTTCCTCTTATCTAATGGAGAGAGTATTTACAGGCTCCTTTAGAGAGGCTTTCGGAAGCCGAGACTCCAACAAGGGGCTCGTTGGGATTTGCCTGCGCTGGCGGTGGGTAGCAGTGTCAGTTGTCACCTTGTGGAGGCAAGGAGACCATTGTCGGGGGTGCCCAATGCAGGCTTGTTTGACTTTGCTTGGATTGGTTGAGCGGCTGCAGGGGCGGCGTGTGTTGCGGCTTGTCAGCGTTAACTTTATCTCTCATTGGTTGACATCCCCTGAACCGGCGCCTCCTGTGCCGGCAGCCTGCGACCATCTTTGTAGGAGTGCAAATGACGCTAATTGGCTATGTATCTAGGGCACCTAATGAGCTTTGCTTCTAAATCTCCTAAGACGCCGTGGCTAGGTTGGGCCTCACTACTAATCGAACCCGTCTTCTTCCAACTAGGCATCATTGGTTCCGACCCAGATCCATGTTGGACCCATCACTAGCCCCCATGCCTAGGGACGGCCCACTACTGAGGTCTGACATGTCAAAGGTGAGTCCCACCGTTGGCTCGCATGGGCCTTCTCGAGATGCGCCAGTCTCAGTTTCTCAGGGGTGTTGCGCCTTCCCCGTGTGAATATGGGGCCTTTCAGAGGCGCCAAAGGGATTTGGTGCACTGTTGGGAAAGATTCGCGACCTGTGAATCTGTAACATCCTGAATATTTATATTCGATTTTATTTGA